>JPKE01002284.1:0-42634 GCA_000750995.1 Pseudogymnoascus sp. VKM F-4520 (FW-2644) | reverse complement strand
CGGGGGTGGAGGGAGGAGAGGGAGGCTTACGTTCCGCGCCGGACTTCGTCGTAGATGCGCTCATCTCTGTCGGCGCTGTCGACGAGGTTTTGGAGGTCCTGGGGGAGCTTTTTGCGGGCGGGAGGGGGGTTGGGGTTGGTTTTCACAACGTCATTGTCGGGTTTGTTTGGGCCTGTGGTGGCCATGATTAGGTGGGTTGATTCACTCGAGCTGGCGATTAGAAGGGGAGGAATGATGCGGAGTGAGAATCGTAATAGGAGGTATATATGAGATAGAGAAACAGTATGACAGTGACAGAGAGAAAGAGCGTTGGTTGCGCGCGCGAGATGGAAGCCTACAATACCCGTTTCCAGAGTAATATACCATCTACGTAGGCCATGTGCAATGACTTTGTGATACCCACATATCATTGGGGGAGGGGACCAACTGGTCGGGCGGTACGGACCCGATCGGGGAAACGAAATCGCGAAAAGTTCCGGGTAAGCCGCCACAAGCCCAAAAATACTGCCAAGGCGCTAAGGATATTGAAGCTGTGCTGTGGGCTCGGAAAGCCAACGTCGGCCCAGCAAATCGTCAACTACCTACCAGAAACGTCGAAGTTCCACGCATCCACCTACCCTCTCTCCGCATCAATCAAGCAGATACCGTCAAGATGGTTGTTATGTACAATATCGCCGGTCGCCAGATCGCGTCCCACTGGGTAGGTGACCCCGTGTGCCCCGGAGGAAAATAGGGATGCCGAGGAAGGGCAAATTTCTTCAATTGCTACGAGGCAGTGGATTGGGGGGGATTGGGATGCATAGCGACGATTGAAGAGGCAGTGCTGACGATATTTTGATGCTGTAGCTCTCGATTGCCACGCTTTCGCTCACCTTTGGCGGTGCTGCCCTCGCTATGGGCGGAAAGAAGGTCGAGAAGACCACGACTCCCCCGATCAACGCGAAGAACTCTGATGAGGAGAAGTTCATCAAGTGAGTCTCGACTGCGCCTATACTGCTAATATGAGGCAGGCGGATTGTGGACTTTTATACTGATGGTGTTTTAGGGACTTCTTAGCCGATATCGATTCGTCGGAGAAGAAGGCACAGAAGGCTTAGACGGGGGGGGATTGGAATGGATGTTACGGCCCGACGATGCGTCCGACGACTGGAACCAATCGATGTGTACATATAAGCTGTATTCATGAATGCATAGAGGGTGTCTACAATGTTTCGTGAATCTATCCTCGCGCTAGAGTGGTGTGACTATATTTCCCGCAAAATATATACGCACTGGACAGATAGGAATGACAAAGATATGTGTTTGCTTGCATCGCGCATCCGGGAGAGAGACTGGATCTTTAATGATTATTTTATACTGACTGTTCACGTGCTTTCCCGCGCTTCTGGTGCCGTCTATGACGACTGGTCAATATCTAGGGGTCCTAGATCACGCTGACGTATTCGACCCCCAAGGGAACAGAAGACACAGCACTTTCCCCAGGTTTTAATATAACCGCCTCCCATCCCGTCCCCAGATTTCAATATAACCGCCTACACCCCCCCAAGGGAGCAGATAACACAATACCCACCCCAGATTTCAATATAACCGCCTCCGCCTCCCATCTCGTCGTCCCCAGCGTTTGCCATACATCCCTTCCGTGTCCCATTACTCCCCTCACCCAACATGTCCGAAGAAGTGGATGAGTGGCTCTCAGACGGCCGAGACTGCCACTTCTGTGTCATCGCTTCCACAGCCCAACCCACCCCGCACCCCACCATCGCCGCCAGCCCCTCCGCCTCCGCCTACCTCGTCCTCAGCACCCACGCCGTCGTCGGCTTCCTCGAACTGGCGCCCATGAGCCGCGGCCACATTGTCCTCCTGCCCCGCGAGCACGCCGGCAAGATCAGCGAGCTCTCCTCGGATGCGAGCGCGGTGCTGGGCTACTGGCTGCCGATTGTGAGTAGAGGGGTTATGGCGGGGTTGTTCGGAACGAAGTGGCAGGCTAATGATGAGAGTTGGAATATCTTGCAGGCGAATGGTGAGCTTCCCTGCCCCTCCAGCCCCTGGTCGAGTTCTCGTACTGGGGAGATATGCTGATTTTGTGGCGGTTAGGCAAGATGGCAGGTCAGACGATCAAGCATGTGCACTTCCATATCATTCCGCGGCCGCGCCCGGAGATGAAGAGTCTCTATGGGGAGGCGCGGGATCCGAGCGAGATGATGATGTACGAGAAGAGGCAGGAGCATCTGGCGGAGGCGCTGGATACGAAGATGCAGGATGAGAAGGGCATTGAGGCGTGTCACCTGATTAGGGCGGCGTTGAAGAAGGAGGTTTTGCGGATGAAGTTGAAGGGGAAGATTGCGGAGGGGGATGATGAGTGGGATTTGTGGTCGATGGATGATGGGAAGCGGATGTTGCAGTTGTAGGGGGGAGCTGGGTGGTGGATGAAGGAGGGATGAAGGAGAGGTGGTTAATAGGCCTTATGATAAGTGTACATAATAAACAAATTGTAAATGAATAAATTAATTCTAATAAGATATAAATAAAAATAAAAATAAATCGATATTATACTTCGTAGGAATAATTGCATAGCTGAGTGATATGCTTTGGAGTTTTGCTCGGTACGTTAATTAAGAGTGGTATCTTAATATCATGACCTACTTTGAATTGTTAAAACACCTCCCAATATCCCTAGTATTTACTCCTCCAAGCACGCTGCCTATTGAGGGCTTAGAGAGAGGTGTGAGGCTGGTGTGAGAGGAATCCCAAGAATCTCACTGCGATATGTGTCTGCCACAACACTCGTTGTTTAATCCCCGGCATATAAATAAATCAGATCAACCAAGAAGGATAATTAACTGCGCGACTTGCAATATTTTCCTTTCCCTGGGCTCTTGATTATCAAGTTCAAATCCGTTCTACAGAACGATATTGAAATAGCCACGTGACTTGGAAACCCCTGCCGTTTACTAATTCCCCGCCTCATTAGCGCCAGGCCACGCGATTCGTAACTTTGTCAGCCTCGCCCCAGACCGACGCTAAGCCCCATCAAACACCAAGGCTACCTTCTACACCCTTCTCGAAGACCTCAAGTCAGCATCCCAAACACAGCGTCTCTCTTCAGTCGGTCTTTGCGTCGTCAGCTTTGCCTCTGCCTCAGTCTTTTATCTGATCTATGATTCTGCTCCACCAGCGTATATATTAGACCTCGACCCGCCACCGCCGCCATGGCCGACTCCAAACCCCCCCCGAACGACTCATACTCAACTATGGACACAGCCGACCCAACCCTCATCGGCTCCCATTGCCAGGACCCTTACTGCAACCAACTCGATTTCCTCCCCTTCCGCTGCGAATCCTGCTTCGGCACATTCTGCCTCGACCACCGGTCCGAAACGGCCCACAAATGCCCCAAGGCTGGAGATTGGGCGCGGCGTCGCGCCGCCGCCACAGCAGCCTCGTCCACAAGCAGCGGGCGCACGACTCTCGCCGTCGATACCCCGAAGCCCTGTGCCAGCCCAGCGTGTAAGACGGTCACGAGCGCCGCCGGCCGTAACCCGGGCGTGCACTGCTCCGGGTGCAACCGCACGTACTGCCTAAAGCACCGGCTGAAGGAGGACCACGACTGCAAGAACCTGGTGCCGATTGGGGCGCGGCCTGCGCGCTTCGATACCACGGCGACTACCGAGAAAGCGAAGCTGGCGTTTGGGCGGCTGAAAGCGTGGGGGTCGGCGCGGAAGATCGAGGCGGAGAAGGCGACAACGAGGGTGCTGCCGAAGCCGAAGCCGTCGAGTACGGCGGCAAGGCTGGTGGCGGTGAATACTCTGAAGAAGAGCGCGAAGGGGGACGAGAAGGTCCCGGCGGAGAAGAGGGTGTATATATATGTTGAGGCGGAGGCGGCAACTACGAAGGCGAAGTTTCCGAAGGGCGAGTTCTTTTATAGCCGCGATTGGGTCGTAGGTCGGGTTCTGGATGCAGCGGCAAAGAGCCTGCAGGTTCAGAACGTCAATAACCAGAGTGAGGATGAAAGGGAGAAACTGCGGGTTTTTCATGTGGAAGGCGGCCGACTTCTCGAGTTTGGGGAGAAAGTCGGCGCTGCCTTGGTCAGTGGGAACACGATTGTTTTGTTGCGGGGCGTGGGACCTGCGATCCCTAATTTGATCGAGGCATGAAGATGGCTATGGACATTTGTTGCAGTTAGCTTGAACCATAGGGATTTTGCATATGCAAGGCGTTCTGGGAGCGATGATCAAGCATTATTATATATCACGGGCATTTTCTTTCTCCTTTTGAGATGGAAATGACATTAGCGCAAGAATGAAAGCCTTCCATTTTTGTTAGAAACAAAACCAAAATGTAATGGGTATCGACTATGTAAAATGTTGTATATATATCCATAACTGCCACCTCTTAAAGCCCGCGGAGATATTCGGGTCGATTGCGACCCCTCATAACCACAGTGTGATGGTCCAGGTCACGCACCGATTCCGCTCCGGTGTTATACATACTCGACCTCTCCATCGGGCTATACGCCATCGTAGGCGCGAAGTTGGTTGCTGCCTTCCTTACTTTATTCCTCCTCGCCCTGTCCGTCCTCCTCCACAAGTCCCGGAAGCCTTTCCAGAAATTCCCCAGCTCTCCAGCCCATATTAAGCAGAGCGTTATCACGATAACCATTAAAGGAATCGCGGCGGCCCAAAATACCCATTGGCCAAATTCCATATCACGGATGTCGACCGTGTTCATGCCCATTATTCCCGCAACGGTCGAGAGCGGTAAGAACACGATGGTCACGATAGTGAAGGCATATATGGCCGCCTCCTGCCGGTCCTTGTTCGTATCGATCTTCTGCAGATTGCTCGCCTGAAGGTGCGACACCCAGTCGTGCATCTCCCGTATGTCGCGCAGCTTGTGGTCTACTAGGGAGATCGCGTCGTAGATCAAGATCCCGAGGACGCCGTTAGGATGCGTGGGTGCGAGCTGGCTTGTGCGCGAGCGGCCTTGGTTGTCTACGACGATGGGCACGTCGAAGGGCTCCATATTTGCGGCGTCGTAGCGTGTATAGTAGTTAGTGTTATTAAACCCATGCGCTGTTGGTGTTGGTTGGGCATAGTGTATAGGCACTACCGAACGGTGGTCGTCGTTGGCTACCCTGTTGAGATGAGTGTTCTGGAAGTTGGCGGCGCTGTTCCTGAAGCTTGCAGAGGGAGAAGCAAGCATGAGTAGGCGTCGCTGCTGGCTTAGTGTATCATTTATGACGTATATCTCTTGCTTGAATAGCGCAATACGGTCTTGGTGGTTGCGGTCGACAGGATTTGCGGCAATGTCGGCTTCCTAAGGTGTGCATTAGTATAGGCAAGTTTTGGCTGGCGCCTAGCTAACGTACCAGGCTCCGAAGATATTGCCAATACGGCTCAACTATATCCTGAGAGTAAGGGGTTACACCCTCTAGCAGCTGAAAGTTGATGAGAGTTGCGAGCTCAAATGGTGTGAAAACGAGGCTATCGAGCAAGCTTTTCTTCGACGTCTCTTGTACCACCTTCCGCATCCCCTTATCAAGCAAGTCATGAACTACAGAACTCTGGTTCTCGAAAACCGCCATGTCTTTCGTGGTCGAGGCCACGGATATCAAAAGATATAGCCAGGCTTTTGGGAACTCTTCTGGTAGGTGTATATTTAGTCTATCCGCGGGAAGTGCCTGCGCGTAGAATTCCTTGAATGGCTGAACCTGCCTGGCAATTTGACCGAGAAACTCGGCGATATATGGGACCTCTTCATTATGACAACCGAAATTTCTCTTTCGCCTTTCTTTGGGCCAGTACTGCCGGCTCTGGTGCCACTGAGAAGTGTTCTCTGGAGCCTTAGCCTTCTGTGACTTATCGGGCTATTGAGTGGGTTAGCCATTGCACCATATATTTCTGGTTGGATGTTGTCACCAAAATTAAGCTGTCGATAGCGCCCCAGTATTTCTGTACCGTAGGCCCCTCGAATGTAATAGGTAGGAAGAACTGGAAAATCTGATCCGCTGCTGCAGCTATTGCTTCTTTCGTCCCAAGAATCTTTAATTTCTCTGGATTTACCTTCTCTGCACTCATAAGCTTCGTCTTTACTCTAGTCAATTGTTCAACAATAGAGTCTCGTGAGCCAAGAGCGCATTCCTGATAGACGATGCGATCACTGACGCTCGACCTACCCTTCAGAAAATCGTCGACTTCCCTAAGGTCATCTCTTATGTCTTGCTCCTCGACTCTCCACTGAATTTCAGGAGTTGTTTTTGGAGTTGGAGGGTCCTCACGAACGCCGCTTGGGCTACTGGAGCTGCGATTCCGTGACGATTGAGATCGCTCCAAGGGCGAAGAAAATGGAGGAGGAGATAACATGGCTGTTGGATGCGAATTTAGCCAAGCAAACACGTAAAAACCACCGAAAATATTGTCAGGCTTAAGGGGAGAATTTTGCACCCCTGGTAAGTTGAGACTGTCTTCCGGCCTGGCGGCTGTCGCGGGCTTAGGTTTTAGCTTATCGAAGTAGCCCTCTGTCGGCGGGGAACTAGACTTCTCAGGGGCATCCTCAGCGGTGGCCGGTTTAGGACTCTGCCCCTGCTCCTGCCCCTTATCTGGTGGCGGACCTGGCATATTTTGCTTGAGTGGCTCGTCATACTCATGAATGACGAATCCTGGAATTGTTGACGAAGTTTTAGTGCCTGGTTGTTCTTTCGACGTCACGGTCGGTTTTAACGCCGAGGCAGCCTTTCCATAATCCCGCGCTACTGGTATGAAATTGTCAGGTGCCTCAAATTTGTCCCTCAGTGGGGCCCTGATAAACTTAGTATTCATATAATACTGAGATTGTTGAGTTACCATACCTGTGATCGACCGTAAGCCTGACATTTGTCCTCTTCGCTTGAGCTATAATTCTCGGCCAGTCAGCGGCCCTGATGATTTTACCATTATGCTTGAACTCCAGTCTTCGAGGCCAGAACTCTCCAAAGAGCAAGACGAAGTCCTGGACCGCGTTAGCTTAGATTGTACAATGGTACATCCTAAAAAACTTACAAACCAGGTTTGGCACTCATCCACCTTGAAGCACCAGAGGAGGCATCTCCCGGATGAAACTAAAATGAAAGGAGGCCAAGTTCCGGGATGCTTTGACGAAGGTTCCGGGACAATTTTAATCGCATCCCCTTGGAGCGAAGACATGCGGATCCCGGCGCAAGTGATCAGAAGAGCTATATCTATTAGTTGACTTTCGTCTGTGGCGCCTCGTGCTGACTTACACTCATCAATAACCAAATACCACGTCTGTGCAATATGGAAACAATAATCGTCCGGCGTATCCAACAAATGGCAAACTGCCTGTTGCATATCTCGTCCCCTTTGAACTAGTGAGAAACGCGCCTGCATCAGAGAGCGCACTGGATGGTCTGCGGGCCTTGCCGTGGCGGGACCGGCCTTATATTTTTGTAGCGTGAAATGCGGGAGACTCATCCATGTCACCACCCTGGGCTTCGAGCTCTTTGTCCCCGTCTGGTTGACAATATTTTCCGCGGTCAGTGACGGTATCAAGAATTTGGCTTTCATACCGCTCGATGTCTGAAAAGGCTTGTCAAAGCGCTTCCCTACTCGCGCTAGGAGACGTGATATAGCCTGACGCTCGAGATCTGAGAGTCCCGACACAGCTGCTACCCCGTTTTGATAATCGTCAAAGTTCATAGCCGCATCTTCAAAATGTATCCATTTGAACAATGGCGGCCGATTCTTTTTTTGGCCATGGCTTTGGGGTGGGGTAGGCAGCACTGTAATCCGCGCACTCTGGACGCCTCCTACTGACCCTTCTCCTGTATACCTGCTATCGAAAACATTCTGTACCTTTGGTGCGAGGAGGGACTGAGATACAATTTTTTCGGGCTCCACGCCTCCAATATCTCCTTCAGAAGCTTCGGAGGTGACATCAGATACTATTTCAATTCCCGATGGGGTGCGCTTGTGACGCGTTAACGTGAAAGAGTAAGCATCGTCACTGATGTCCGAATCCGATGCGGAGGGCGAAGCTGAACTTTCCAAACTGTCTCGCCTCTGTCCTAAGAAACGCTTTGGGCGCCGTCGATTCCGCGGTCTCGTAAAAATGTTGGTCTCCTTGTCCTCGAAGCGCGATGGGCTGTAAGCCGACGATCTGCGCCTCCGATATGAGTGGGCGGGGACACCATATTCATCATTTGAATCAGGACCTGCTGTGATAATAATATCACTGTTATCACTCGCGATAGGTTCCTCAGTAAATTTCGGGCTCAGAGACCCGTCTCGATCTCTGAGGATTCTATCTTTGCTTCTGTCCTGCCCTATTCTGCTCCTCCCTGAAATAAAGGCATAGTCTTCGTCCACGAAGCCCGGTACGTCCCTTGATCCCCTCAACGAGCGTTCTGCTCGTCGCCGGTCGTTGTCTCTTTCCGAATCAAGATCAAAACGAACTGGGCGCGCATCTGTTCGGGATGCACGTGACGGCCACTGGTAGTCAGCTAGTCTCTCTTTGGACATCTGGGCGACGTTGAACAAAGCCAAATCTCATATCAGATCATCAAACTAAGATGTTGCATATAACATTTTAAATATCAAAGAGGAATTACGAACTGGACGATGCCTTTTGATCCTCTTTAACCATGTCCAGCTTTTGCGGCTGAGCCACTGCAAGTATCCCTGTGATGTGGAGATAGTCCAGGCTATCTCCACATCACAGGGATACTTGCAGTAGTGCGCATGATTTTTGAACTGCGCGACATGCGCCTCAACACAGCACCACCAGGGGTCACAGCACCTAATCTCGTGAATACATGATCATTTCCTCAGCCTTGTAGGAGAACAGTAGCTTATTAATCCAAGGAAACAGATGCTATGTATATCTTGCCTCACCCTTGGCCCTACGCCCGACCTATGCCTACCAGCCTTCGAGATCAACTACTCGTATACTCAAAAGTCGTCTTCGTCGTCAGCCTCAAAGTACTGACTTTTAGTTCCCGTACTTCTCCTCGTAGCCTTCCTCTTTGGCATGGCTCTCGTAGCCGGACTCTCAACTGGTAGTTTTGTAGACTTTCCCTTCTTTCTCGATGCAGGAGTCTTTGCCTCCGGGATGTGCACATCGCGTGCCTCATGGTCATTCTCTAGGCCTCGGGCAGTTATTTCCTCGTCATCACTGGGCGGTAGGTGTTTCCCCAGCCCTCGGCGAAGAGAGTGTTGGCCAGAGCTGCGTTGGTTCGGGGTGGGCTGGCCGTCGGTGTCAGAGTCCAGATCTCTCATGTTGTCTGCATCCATACGATTCGCTATCGTGGAAGGTCGTACGGTAGATCTTGTAGTCCCCTTTATCGTCGGTGCCACTTTTGCAACCGGCTTGGATGATGGAGAGGACTCCCCTCCATCACTAACGTCAATTGCACTTTCGCCGGCTCTATTGTGCTGGAGAGAGAGTGGAGTCGGGTACGTGTTCGGAATATTTCTGGTAGGTTTCTTGTCTGGCTCTTCCTGCTCAATAACGAAGCCACCGCCGTCATCTTCGCTATCCTCATGCCTCGTCGGAAAAAAGCTCTGGGGTACTTCTTCTTCCTCATGACCTTCGGGGAAGAAACCGCCAGCCATGTCTTCGTCAGCTTGCTCCATTTGCTGCCTCGACACATCTCCCTCGGCGTTTGCTCTGACATTATCCATCGTATTCTTATTAGTCCAAGGGTTCAGCACATCCGGGTTTTCACCACCGTGCTCCCCATACTCCTCTCTAACCCTTTTCATAATCCTCATCCCCATTAAAAACTTCCTCCACATCCCCAATGCAGCTTTCGTCCTCTTGTCATCTTCCTTCCGCAACCTTTCTGCCTCATACTCACGCCAATGTTCGATAACCATTTCTTCGTTCTCTTCCGCCACAACAACGCCTGAAATAATTGGTATCGCCATCCTCGCGCCAAACTCGAAGCCAGTTACGGCTTCCGCAAAATCGATCCCTAGCTTCCTACATATTCTTGTAGTGCCACGGAGCGGGATGTGGACAGCGCCTTTCGGCACCATGCTCGGGACATAGCAGTCCATATTTCCATACCCGTTCTTTGGGATAATACCGTCCTCGATCGGTGGAGGGATTATCCAATCCGTCTGATCTCGGCTATATAGCCCCTGGAGCATCTTCTGCCCCCCACTCGCCAGCTCTGCTTCTGCAAGTTCTCGTTTTCGATTAGTAGTCGCTGCGCGAAATGGCACTCGTTTCAATGGTTGCTCCCCGACTTTTGGCTCACGGCCCTCTTTATGCCATGTCTCCACGCTCTTGCAGCTAACAACATCTTTTCGCAGGTATACTTTTTCCTCGGTAGCTGAAGTGTCTCCTTTACCCTTAACTGTAAATAACTTGACGTGTTTGGCTGTCGGTAGTAGGGCTTCCTCTCGACGCAAGTGCCGTTGTAGCACAAACTCCGAAGATTGCTTATACGACTGTAAAGTTTCCTCGCCATCCTTAGCTTCCTTCTTCTCTGGCTTGACAGCTTTCAAGTCAGTAGCCTCTTCCTGATCATCGATGATAGAGCGTTGTTGTTCACGCCGTTCATATCCGCTCATGACGGTCTTGAACCAGTCATATTGTTCATGCCGTTTTATCTTTCCATGACTATTGTAGACCGGCACTTTCTCGACCGGCATCCTCACACCCTTCGTTTTACCCGGCCATGTATGTCGCTTCAGGTATCGGACGGTAACGTCCTTGGCTGTACCATCTGAAGCAAAACCAACAATATAGGCCATGACTTGTTTTGCTTTCTCTGCCTTAGCACCACGAGGCTCAAATCCGAGGAGAAGCTCTGGGTTTGTTGCTACTGGGTCGCTTGGTGCGAACGGGTTAACCGGTACCCAAATATTTGTCACCGGTGATAGTACTTCAATCCAATAGTTAGGCGCAAGGTCTTTCTCGTAAACTTTTGATGGTTGCTTGCGTTGTGGCCGACTTGGAGAGGCATCGACTAGCATCTCATCAGCTTCGCCATCGTCGTCATCATTCTGCTCAGCGTCAGATAAATCGATTGGGAGATCTTTCGTTCCTTTCCCGCGTTTGCTATTGACCGATACATGAGATGTGACCTTGGCTTCTTTTGATCGAGGCGCCCTCTGTTTAGGTATAATTGCAGTCTTCCCTTTAAATGAGGGTACAGAGCCCTCATCGTCAGAATCGTCGGATGTTTGAAGATCTGGCTCTTTCGGAATGGTCTTCTTCTCCTTTCTCTCAACAGCTTCCTCATTTTTACTCCATCCAAACCCCACTGGTTGCAGACTAACCACCATCCGAGCCTCAAGACCCAAGCCTCGCAAAAGTGCCGTAAATAGCTGAGCTCCTACATCTCTGCTGCCCTCATGTTCTTTCGCTAGCTCTTTGAACGAGTTTTTATTTTCAATTCTCTCACCGTGTCTCTCAAAGTCGTATTCAGCTCTGTTGCTCTTGATCTCCTCGTCTATGCGCGGTAATGACATATACCCTATCTTCCTTAATCCCGGGGCTGTAATCGTAAATCTCTTTTTCCAATACGACGAGAGCCGATTTAGAAGAGCAAATAACGGATCGCCGTGGCTCATATTAACGGATCCGATTTCCGCTCGCTGGGCAGAGCTACCCCAATCGGCCTGACTTCTCTCCTTGCCCTTTTTCACCTTCTCCTTCTTCTCATTCTCCTCTTTCGACTTCCCTTTTCGTTTTGGTTTTTCATTCTCCTCAACTTCACCCCCTCCCAACCCACTATCCCTTCTCCACCTCTTCAGATCCTTCTCGAACGAAGTCCTCTTCATCAACTCTCCCGTTAAGATTTCCTGCAATCCCTTGTCACAACACCACCGGTTTCGAACCGAGTTATGCCACATTAAAAACTGCACATGCATCTGATGAGTCGCGATTCTAATCCCACGCTCAATCTTACTCGGGCCTTGCTTCTTGTTGTGTGGATTCACAAGACTGATCCTCGTTTCTCTCGTAAGGGTAAGATCGAGATCTTCTTGCTCAGCAGGCGCAGCTGATATTGACGGTCGGCTGATGTTGGAGGGGCCGGCCTGCGGGATATCCTCGAACTCGACATCATCGTCGTCATCTTCATCCTCCTTCCCAGCCACGACGTCTTCAAATTCAATATCTTCGCTATCACTCTCTTCCTCATCTTCTCCCCCTCCACCCAAACTCTTCAACAACTCGCTCGGCCTTCTCGGAGATGAGTGTTGTGTCCCCGTATCTAATTCGTCAAACAGCGTCCTCTTCCTCGGTGGCGCAATGGCAGTATTGGATTTCCCGCTTGTCTTTTTCGTTTGCCTCCTGTCCCCATTTCCTGTCCGGCTGCGCTTCGACTTCGGTGCCTCTGGTTGGGGCTCGAGTTCTTGTCCATGATCTGGGGAGTCGGACCTCAGCCGCTTGCGCGGGAGGAATGGAGGCATAACTACACGCTCAACTCAGTTGGTCCAGATCCTTGCCATTTGTCATGGGGATGAATCTGCTCCTAAGCATAGGCAGTGGTTATTCACAAACACTATTGGTGCTAGAATTTGCGAGCAAATAAGCCTGCAAAGCCGCCTCTCATGCGGTCATGCCTTGTTCCTATGAATCGTTCGCCTCTCCGGATGCACGCGAAGTCGCGCCCGCATCGCGCTGTCACGTGCGACGCAAACCACTTAATCTTGCTTATAAATGGCTTAACTACTGCCCCATGAAGCACGTTTACTTTATCAGCTAATGACGATAACTTCCATCACACCAACTTGGCTCGAGAATGAATTGTCAGATGTAGAATTCAACAGTGGAATAACAAGGCTCTTAGTTTTTCTTCTAGTCTAGTAATTAAAAACCAAAAGTTTGGCTTATCAGTCACATTTGAAACGCAACTGGTCTTTGTATCTGTCTTTCCAACTCTTATTGCAGCATAATATCGGGTATATTAACATCCATATATGCATCGTATCGCCTCTATGGCTACACCTCTCGCATGAAACCTCGCTGCTGACCTAATTGCTGACCTCATTGCTGCTTCCCTCGTATATGCGCCTCTGTAATGCTTCTATAGGTTGCACAATCGACAATTAAGCCTTGTTCACTTCCCCTGTAGCCGACGCATCAGGAGCAGAATCTTGCTTTTCATTGACGGACTCGAGCTCCGTGGCCTGGGGTTCATTGGTAACTTCGCTGACGGGTCCCTCAAGGTTGCCATTGACTTCTGTGTAGTTTTTATCGTCTTGCAGCGAGAGCGTCGCAATGCCTTCCGGGGCTACGACGTAAGAGCCAGGCTTAGGTTGGCCTGCAGAACCTGCTTTGATGGCCTCTGCTGTTGCAGCTGAAATTGTCTGTGGCTGTAACGCTTCCCCAGTCGTCTTGTTCGCCTCCTCCGTCTCGCCCTCTTTCGCGGTTTTGCGCACTGTTGCAACAATATCCCGTCGCTGTTTACCATCGAAGGCGCCGACCGCCTCCAACTCAATGTGGTCGCCCTTGTCGCGCCAGTACATAGGACCGGTAGGGAGGGTTTCATAGCCACCCTTCCAAGTGATTACGTCGTTCAGTGCGGGATCATGAACAGGTGGGTCGCACCAGTTGAATTCCAGTTCGCCGCCATATTTCTTGGGAATATTGGCTGGTTCAATAAATGATTCCAGCGTGGACTTCATGTCGCTCTGAGAGAGGATAAATATCTTCGATGTTGTAATTGGGTCGAACCAGCGCTTAATCCAGCCCCATACTGTTGGAAAGAAATATGGTGCACCGATTATGAAGATGCGATCGAGGGTTTCAGGGTAATTTGCTGTTGCCAACTGGCTGGCACTCTGCATGTGCGCTCTTAGGTTCCAGAATTGCTTCAGTCCCACACCGGAGATGTCAACGATGTTGTTCGATTGTGTGATCGGCGTGCTGGGGTATGGGCGGTCCGTCATTGCTGTCGATAATGGTAGAACATAGCGCGTCAAGTTTTCATATAGGGTGAATAGCCTGAGCAGTTTCGGTGCCGTATTGCCGTCTGTTTTCGCCTTACTGTGCGTCTGCGCTGCACTCTTGTCATACGCCGCCATGGCCTTCGCATCTAGATGCTTCACTTCGAAGATATACACTGGGATTCCGCGTCTATCCCGTCGGCCGGTCCACTGTGGGTACTGTCATGAAACCGCCGTTAGTATGTTATTTAACGAATTATAGGATTTAAGAAGGCGAAGAAAGGCTTTGTCTTACAAGTCGCCGTGTCTCTTCGAAATGTTGTAAATCAATAGTTTCGTAGAGGGTTTCCAATTGATTCGCAGCGCGCCACTCCTCAGTATCCTTAAACTGCTGAAAGGCATCCTCGACATTGAAACGTCTTGCTCTCAAGAAGCGCCTTTGAAGATATTAGTTGCTGAACCCTGAGGTCCGAGGAGGATTTGACAAACAGAAGAGTCGTGTCGTCGTGGGAGCCGAAATCATATTTCTTAGTCCCATTGTACAGATTCTTTTCTGTACAGAGCTTTCTGAATTCGTCCAGGGCATTGGCTTCTAAGTCGGTGAGATGCCCCAGGTGCCCCTGAGGAAAACTATACACCTCAGCAGCCGAAATAACTCTGTGAACTGGGCCGTCCGACATTGCGAGTGACGGGATGGTTTGGGGTAAATAATGGGACGCTGGAAAGAGATTCAATTTATAAACGTAGTGAGTTTTTACTACGGCACCGAGGGATGTCCTAGCGACGATGTAAGGATGTGGACTCTAGTGATCACACCAGCTCACATCATCAAAATGTCTCGGTCATCTCGGCCGCTACCAACCTCCGTCCGTCACCCGACACAAGGCTACTGCAAGGCTAGGTGTAAGGCTTTGCCCAACACCGCCCCACACATACCACACTCAATGTTGATTTGAAGCATTAAGTATCTTATAATTTTTTCTCACTAATATATATTACTAGCTGCTGATTTGTCACGAAAAATTATGAATTGAGGAGAACCAGATTTCCGCTAGTATTCTTTTGACCTAACACTCTGTGCATAATCCCAGAATTCGTCGGTGGATCTCAAGAATGACTTCATGGCAAGTGCAATGTCCAACGAGTATAATAAACGGATATCAGCTCCCCATAATAAAAGAAAGCCGCCGACAACGATTGTATGAACTGAGCAGAATATCTCTTGAACCGGATCCCCCAAGCCGTCAACGTCGTTGAGGGTGCCTGGCCTTCGCTCAAATCCAGCAATTCAAAATCAACACTGCATTTGGCTTCCAGATTTTGCGCCCGATAACCAGATCGTGACTGGCATAACCGTTGCATTTCATCCCGTGCTTCGCCTTGCCGTGCCCCGCTTCTTATTCGGTTTTCGAGCGCTGCCTCCGGACGACTGACAACTACTCCCAGACGAGCTCCCCTTTCCGTTCTTCTTTAATGTATTTCGAGCCTTTTTTAGATCATCTTTAAAGATGAGGTCTTCAACAGGTATGACAATGTTGTCTGGGATATCTCTGAACGGATCATTTTGATCGTCAAAGAGTCTTAACAGAGAATCACTTCCGAAATTGCCTCTCGGGACCCAGGTCTGATCCTCGACAGCCCATCCTGCCCAGCTACATAAGTACTCGTCAATTATTATTGTATTCTGCGTAATATCACCATGTTGCTACTCAAAATTAGTGTTTTAGATGCGATATTTGAGGTTCTGAATAAATACCGTTAAAAGCCTCTTTACCCACTTGTCATCATTGTATTGCGTAGCTTCCATTTGTTTGGCTTCAGCCTTGGTGTATAATCTCAGGCGCTTCTGCCGGATCTTAGCAACCTCATATGAATCAGAACCGACGCCTTTGTGATCAATGTCCACAAACACGGCGAATTTACCTTTGCGGATCTCCACAACATACAATCCGTCATCCACTGCGTCTGAAGAACTCTTCTTGACAAACGAATTGTGAGCGTCTGACGCCAAGGGTTGGATGCGGAGCTTGTCAATAAACTCAAGGTAGCCTGGATGTGTGGATACTTCCAAACTTGATGGAATGGGAGTCCCAGTCACTATGTAACTTGGGTCAATGACTGGAAGAAGCCTTGAAAGCTCTAGCCACGGATTGGCCATCGACCCTTCTGGGAAATTGAGTCTTATTTTGGTTGTCAGCATTTTATCCCATTCAGCTTGTCGGGGCACTGCAGAGTCAGAATCCTCTTCCTCAGGGGCAAAAAAGTCGCAGCTAAGAGGGAACAATGTATTGGAAATTTCCATGACCGCCCAAGGTTCATAAAAAATATCGTATTTCGACTGCTTCCCAGACTCTTCCATCTCCGTCTTTGCTCGGAGACGTATTACCTCGTCATTGACAGCGACTGGAAGGACAAAATCTTGTCCTGATTTGCATTGATAATAAAACCCCGCGTCATTTCCTGGGACCGTATGAGACTCTTTGGGTTTCTTTGGGGGGCGATCGGATCCTGCGATACCATCGGAATTTTGTGGGTGCTTGGTGACCAGCTTGACAGATGCTAGATTCAATGACTGTGGTAATTTTGGTGGCGATGGCGACCTGTTCCTTTTTTGCCTAATATTGGGTGAAGATGAAGCCAAGACATTCTTAAAGCCCCTATCTTCCTGTGCTTGGTTAGAACCTGGAATACTGTCCATGAACTCTTCAAAGCCGGGTCCTGGAATCTCTAGGTTCTGAGTGTTTCGATCACACAGAACAGAAACAGGTGAATGAGCAAAGAGACTACGGCCAATTTTCGGGCTCGTGCTAGGCTGGCTGCCTACATATCGGGGTGAGTTAAAGGTAAATTAGATTTAAAAGGAGTGAATTCTTACTGGAGATCATTTTGGCTTCATTCATCTGATCGGTAAACCGCTGAGAAGGAGTCCTATCTGGTTGCCCGAAACTCGGAAAATCGTGTTCGCTGTCATCAGAACCAAACAGACTAGAAAGGCCATGGGGGCTATCAGCCTGTTCGAGAGTTGCTGGTGACCGTGGGACATGGCTTCTATTTTGGGGGCCAATACTGCGTTTTGTTGGCGAGTCTCTGTCGCCGTAACCTCTAGAAATACTTCTTTGGGATGCGGTTTCTTCCTTTTGAGGAGACTGGCTTGTTCTAGACAAGAGGCTGCTTGTAACAGAGGGAGGCCTTGATGGAGTTCTCAATTGGGGTATCTGAAGCGGCTGATCAATAACCTTGGCGGCCATAATGTTTTTGACTTCAGCCGATAAGTGCGTTTTTGGCCACTCAACTTTATTTTTCGGCGTCTTGGGTATTTTCGAGGTGGAGCTAAGCTTTGGTCCAACTGACTGCCGCCGGGATGCTGTAGGAACTGACTGCCGACGGGGTGCTTTTGGCAACCTTTCTGCAGCCTTCTGTGTGATAGAATCTGATCTGTTGAGGTAAGGGATTTCCATTTTCTCATATGGTGTTTTTCTCATAGATTTTATTGCTGCATCGAAGAAGCTCATGTCTTCTTGATCACATCTTATACGCCACTTTCTCTCCACCTGCCGAAAGAGTTGCTGAAGGTCTACCCATTCTCCACTTGAAAGGGAATTCATAGCTATGACAACTGTCTGTAGCTCCTCTTGTGTCGTGGAGCTGAATATGAGCTGGATGTGTTGGCCTGTGGGATTATATGAAACCCTCTGGATAGTGCCGAATTCGACCAAAAGACACTCTTTGCCGCCATTGACAATCTTTATAGCCTCTAGACTAGTACCATCCCATTCAAGAAATATTTGCTTTGACATATAGCCAGGAGCTTCGCTTTTTATTGTTTCACCTTTCGTTGCTACAAACTGAACTTCGAACCGAGCATCTCTCTTTGCCCAATTATTCGGCGACAATTTCTTTGGAGACACGAATGTTGCTGGCTGGGTGGCAGCTGCAGGCTCTGTCTTGCCTGCGAAGGGGTGCGTATGCACTGGCTGGGAAGTGTTGTTGTTGGCGTTGGTCCCCCGATCTGAAATTTTATCATCGTGAAAGAATGTAGGCGATATATCCAGTTGTGACGTTGAACTGAGAATGGTATGAGCATCAATAGAGTCTACAGGTGGTGTGGAAAAGCCACTGTGAGATGTGTGAGGCAATTCAGCGGGGCTGATATTCCGAGACTCCTGGCTGTCTTCAGGAACCTTTGTAGTTTTGTTCACAGAAGAGGTCAATTGACGTGGATTTGTTTCTCTCAACCGGGCCTGCTCCGCGAGGGCTCTTGCAGCTGCCTTTTTTCTCCTCTCCTTTGCTTCCTCTCTTGCATTGCGGGGCGATTCTGTGTAATTTGTTGTTCCTAGAGGCTTTGATGACTGTGATGAAGAGATAGGTTCGTGTGGAATGGTACCCCCAGGAATGGTACCCCCAGCCATATTGTGAGTGTCAAGGAACTGCAACCTGTAGGTGAAGTACTTTTTGTGAAATATCAATTAGGAACGGCTAAAGAAGAGAGATTGGTGGGGCTCGCTGGGCTTACTTTGGGCTGCTGTGAGCAAGTTAGTGTTAGTTCAATATCACCTTGAACTGATTTTGCAAATAAAGCACATATATGCTTACTATTTCACTTAATGAAACGTGTAATAACCGTGTGCCTCAAACGTTCTACTACCTCTGCTATGGTCCTTGCAATGGAAGTTGGTAGTAGTAAGCATTAACACCTCAGCCGTATTGCAACTGTAATTGAGTGAAAGTGAGGTGAGTGCTGAAGAGTTTGTACTGGCACTGTACGTTATCGACAGCCGGAATGAGATGTATGAAAGAGTAAAGTTGTTTGGGTTGTGGGAGACTCAGCTGTAACATTTGGTGGTTGGTAAAGTTGCGTACAAACAAAGGAAGCAGCCCAAGAATGTGAACACCACTGAAACGTGAACACCACTCGCAATTTGCTAAATGAGAGAAAAATGTAGCGGTGGGTTAAGTAAAATAAATTGTAGCAGAGATCAATTTGTGATGAGTAACGTGGAAAATTATGCCCTGTACTCACGGTATTCGTTGAATGAACCTTATATGAAGAAACTGGAAATGCGGAAGGTAGACCTATAACAATTGGAAAGTGCCTTTCAGAAATGCATGGCTACCTGTAGCCTTTATCCATCCCTATCTTACATTATATATCCTTTGCTCCTTTTCCGGAGATGCCGCCGCTATATAACCCAACACATACAATAATATACACGCACTATTATACAAATAATCTAAAAGCCAACACTGACCTTTGGTCTTTGGTCCGGCGTGTCGCTGCTTAGCTGTCGCCGCCACTTTTTTCAGCATTGGGTATATTCGAGGGTGCTTCCAAGTATTCATCATAGTCTTCTGCTTCGTCTGCAACTCCTTCTTCAGAAATCGCTTCTTCATCTGGCACATCTATCAATGGCTCCTGGCGATCCTCATCTTCATAGCTCATGGGCGTGGGAGCTTCAGCTTGCACAGCCGTTGTCTTTAAGGCGTCTTCCTCAACTTGTTTTTGATGCGCCTTTAATTTGAGAGCTTGAATCATACGTCTCCGATTCTCTTCGAATGGCACGTTGGCTAAAGATTTATTAATCTTTTCTTCCACCAAAGACTTGATATGGAACGCCAGCGCCTGGCTTCTGAAGACACCAGCGAATCGGTAGCTGAGCCAGAGGTAAAGTGTGATGCCTTGATGGAGCGCCTCTAACCTGGAAAGATACTCCTTCCCTTCTGTCTGAGTTTCGTCAAGGAGTTCAATATCCAGAGCAGGGATCTCAAGGAGGTCTGTAGCACTCCGGTTTGCGATAATAGCTGCCAGTGCCTCTATAATCGGTCTCTGTTCTCTCCGTTTAACATTTGCGGGAGATGCTATAAAAACTAGCTGATCTTGGAGTGTCAAGTTGAACGGCTCGATCATATCAGCAATCAGTAGTTGCTCATTGAAATCGCAAAGGGCAAACATAGGGTTAAGTGTCGCGAACTCGTTCAGCCGTAACATAATGTAGCTTAAGGGCGTGCCTTTTGGGAAGTAGGCTGCGAATTTCTGCAGTATCGTTGATGGAGGGAAAATCCCTGCCGTTTTGAGAGGCTCTACCTCGGTGCTCATAGCTCGCTTTAGAAGAGCATGATCGACCGTATCAAGTGTCGTAGCCAGGCCAACATTCCTTTCGACTGAACGAGAGATCTCGCCCGTAGGACCATCTTTCCTTTTAATAGCCTCTGCCGCAGTCTTGTATCTGCCGGCACGTCCAGCAATCTGTTTAATTTCAGAAATAGGAATATTGGCATGGCCTTTTCCGTCGAATTTGGACAATGTCTCGAAAACGACACGCCTGATGGCTAGGTTCAACCCCATGCCAACAGCATCGCTGGCAACAAGATAGTCGTACTCGTTGTCGGGGTCGTTGAATAAAGCAGCCTGTTGTGCCCTAGTCTCTGGAGGAAGAGAACCATACACAACGGCACATCGTTTTCCGGTAACCCTCTCTACTTCCTTTTTCATTGCGTGGATGGCAACTCTTGAGAATAGAATGATGCAATCTCCCTTCTTAAGCTTGTCTAGCTTTCCGTTGAGACTCTTCCCCATGCACTCCAAGGGAGTAAGACGCTCGTAGCGGTGTATTGTCAATTCATCTCCCATCAACTTGCATAGGTTTTGTATAAGCGGAATCGTCCTCAATTCGCCGCAAATGTGGACTTCTTTAGCTTTGACACCGAGGAAGGCTTGAGTCCAGGCCCAACCACGAAACCCATCGCTAATCATTTGAATTTCGTCTATCACTGCTACATCAACCTCGGTGTTCAGCGGAACCATTTCAACCGTACAACTACTCATGGTCGGTGTCGGGCCTTCTGGAAATCGCCGTTCTTCGCCGGTTATTAAGGAACATGGTTTCCCTTTTGCGTTGAGGCGAGAATAAACTTCGTGAGCAAGAAGGCGGAGAGGGCCAGCGTAAAGGCCAGACTCGGCTTGCTCTAAACGTTGAAGGGCGTGGAACGTCTTCCCAGAATTGGTCGGTCCAACGTGAAGATGTATCTTGCGTTGCAACGCTCGAGTAGCAGGAAACCATTCAATAGGATATCGTAAATCCACGAATTTTTCTTGTTGTCTTAATGTCTGTAGAGAAATTTGGGCGTCACATACAAACTTCGTAAACAGATATTTGATTCGATGGGATATGTCATATGCGTCAATAATAAGTACTTGCCGTAACTCATTAAACAATGATGCTTCGTCGGAATACTTGACTCCACTGTCTTCCGGGTTGCCAGTTTTTAATAATTTGTCTTTGCCTGTGGGATTCTTTCTGGGCTCCTCCTGACTATTTCGATTTGCAGCATCATAGCTTTTTGTAAGAGAGGCAGCAAAATCATCCGCCACCCTGTTAAATTCTTCCGCGGTTTCGAGTCCGGTAAACCCGTCTGAACTCGAACCCGCTGGGCCCTCCGGGTCATACGCCCGTAAGAGTTCAGATCGTATGTCTTTAAACTCCGCTATGATACGATTATGGATAACTCCGAGTGGTACATGAGCGAAACCTCGACGGGATGTGATACTGCGGAAGATGCTGTGCGATGGTGCCTGGGAAGTGCGGATTGGGAACTGGCGCTCATCTGATGAACGTAACTCAGCATCGGATCCAAAGAATAGGGAATGAGCTCCTTTGCCCGTATTTCGTATCACATAATCTTTTTTCGGGTCCCGGTATAGTTTCCTCGGGGAAAGGTCATCGTGACGTGTTTTCTGATACGTTTTCGGCTCTCTCTTTCTTTCTTTATTTGCAGGTGCAAACCCCAGTGGATTCGAACCATCGTAAATTGCGCGACGGCCTTCCTTTCTCCTGCCTCGAAGACTTCGCTCACTATACATGTTAGAAAACACCCATTATCAGAACTGCAAATGACTAACATGTGTTTCTCCGCATTGCCAGTGCTGGGCGGTGGATTTCGTGAGGGGCTCAATAGGTCGTCCAATATGCCCGATTGAACGGACCCAGCCGAAAATTGTCTCTTGACATTGGTTGTGGCCGGCCTGATAAATCGTAACTCAGCAGAGCGAAAGGTGCAGAATAAGCAAATCCCGCCTCTCTGAGTGGCCAGTACCATCTGGCAGTTCTTCTCCGTTCGGTACAATATATCTTATTCCGAGAACAAAAGGTGACCAAGTGGTAAAAAAGTTAAGGGACCAAGGGAGGTAAACGTTCGGACCGCAATAACTAATTCCCGAGTATGGACGTCATGAGCAACCTCGCATCGACCTACTCAACCAGGTAGAAACCAGACCAGCTTAATCACAACACTGCTTAAAATAACACCACATCTACAAGCTAGGAATTGCATGGCTAAACAGCGTTGGAACCATGGCATCTTCATCTGCTCCCCCGACGCCTCTATTGTAGTGAGTCTCTTGAACCCTAAGTCGAGCGTTCTAACCGTTTCAGCGCCTGCATTGCCCATAACACCACCATCCTTTCGGAACACACTACACCTGGCGCATCCTCAACTTCTTCTCTAGCCTCTCTTATTCTCCCGAAAATATCACACGCAACTCCACAGAAATTGACCTACACACATAACGACAACTTCGTCCATTATATTGCCTCGGCTCCATCAGAGTACCCAGATAGCCCCACGGCAGGTGGCCTTACCTACCTCGTTGTCGCACACTCATCTGCTGGCCGTCGCATCCCATTTGGCTTCCTCGTCGAGATCAAGAACCGCTTTCTCTCTCAGTTCGAACCGTCAGCAACCGATTTCGCCTCCCTTCCAAATTATGGGGCTGCGAGCTTTAACAGCGAGCTGAAGAAGTTGATGATTGACTATGGAACGACACAGAGTGGGAAGCAGGATGCGATAAGTAACGTGCATAATGAAATCGCGAATGTACGAGGCATCATGACGGAGAATATTGAGAGGGTTCTGGAGAGAGGCGAGCGAATTGATCTTTTAGTCGATAAAACCGACAGGCTTGGGGGGAGCGCACACGACTTCAGGGTTAGGAGTAAGGGACTAAGGAGGAGGATGTGGTGGAAGAATGTCAAGTTAATGGCGTTGCTTGTGTTGGTGGCCGTCTTCTTGATATATTTGTTTGTTGGCTTCGGATGCGGCCTGCCTGGATGGTCGAAATGCATTGGCTGAATGCGGAATATTCTACGGGGACGAAATTGGCTTGGGCGTTCAGGTTTGGAGGTGGAGCAGCTGACTCTAGGGCTCTGTTTTGTAGTTTTAGCTGTAGTCAATAAGCAACAAGCAACAAGTTAACAAGCGCAGTGTCTTTATTTTAAGGACACTGCGCTTGTTAACTTGTTGCTTGTTGAGCTGTTATTGTTATATTAACAACAACAGAACTCATGTATTAGCAATAACAATAACAACTTGTTATTGCTAATACATGAGTTCTGTTGGAGTATTGTGTCGCGGTACCTCCCTGGTGCCTCTCTCCGATGCCCCTTTCCAGTGCTCTCTCCTGACAGCAACCCAACCCGTAGTCCAAACAGTTCCATGTCACAGTAACTGGTACCAGACTCAAAGTAGCGTCTTAACCAGATTTGATTTAGCATAAGCGGCAATACCCGGCAGAATAGTAAGTCGCCATATCGGGCTAGAAGCTTGTTTTCTGCCAGCCAAATCCGCTATCGATATGATTTTCTCGAATTGGCGCGCGAAATAAATGCGACAACCTTGTGGGAATCTCAACAATTATGTCAAAACGCGCACCAGTTGACATCGGGGATGGGCATGACGCCTATCTGAAGCGTCAGAAATTGTCTCATGGATTGAAAACAGCGAATACCCAGGAAGAAATTCAGTCTGGGAGACAATTGCAGCAATTGCTGGGTTTCGATCAGGATCTAGCAAGAGGAAAGCATGGTACGTATTTCTCGGTGTATTTTAATTCGTTTGGCAGTTCTTAGAAGCTCTGGCGGCTGTATCTCTCATCACGAATATTATTTCATGGCTCTGCCAATGCTTAATTACTATCCTAACAATCGGCAGGAATTCAATCCTTCAAAGCTTTCCTTGATGGCCTCCAAGGCGAGGAGCAATCCCACCGCCTTTCTATTCTCCAAGAATATCTTCAAGGGCAAATTACGACAGACGAAGAGGATAAGGCTGCAGTATATCTATCGGATATCATGCAAACATGGAGCTTCGCAGCCCAGTCAAACAACGATTCACTCCTCTCTGCGGTGCCTGCTGTCTTAGCCCTCCTGTTCAAAGTAATATCGACAAAACTCGAGCTTGCGCCATATGGTCTTCGACTGGGCCGAACCTTACTGCAGAAACGACAATTAGAACTGATCTCCCGTGGAACGACAACCAATAAATCAAAGGATTTTGTTATCTCGCCCGCACTGCGATTATTGAGAGAAGTTTCGATATTTGACGGAGGCGCCCTCGCGAGCCAACTTTTCCGCATCCGAGATTTAAGCTTGAAAGGATTACCTCGGAATCTCGGAATTAGGTATTCGGGGGAAGGTCTGGAAGACCGTAGGAAGCCCTCGGTGCGAACGAATGCCCTTCGCCTTTTCCTTTCTCTGGTCAAGTTTCTCCCTACGGACGCCAAGAAAGAACTTTTGAGGCAACGGGATATTGTTTCAGGAGCCACTCGAGATATCAATCGCGACCCTCCGCATGTTATTGTGGAATTTTTGGACACGACTAGAGTTCATGTACTTCAGGACGATGCCCTCCCTCGCGACGCCAAATCTAAGCTTCTGAATGCAGTCAACCTTGGGCGAATTGCTCAATTGTATGGATATGCCTTCGAAGACGATGAAGCATCTGGAGATAAGAAACCCATCGATGTTCTGGTTAACGAATGGCTTGTTCTAGCCTGCACTTCCCCAGACTTGGGATTACTTTACCGCCAAAGCGGCTTCTATCCGAAGGACGCCAACGCAGATGACACTGGTAGACGTGCTGGCCCCGAAAGACACGTTGATCTTGGCCTGGATAGCCTCGATTGGGCAAGCCGATATAATGGCAAAGTCAGCGTCCGCAATGCCGTGTTGTCTGAGTTCATACAATCTCTGCGGCCTTGGGCGAGCACTAATCAATCAAACCTCTTACTTGCTATATTTAAAGTTGCTCCTGAACTGGTGGCACATTACTTTTTCAACAAGCAGAGCTTTCCATTCGATCCGAAAGCCACATCGACATGGATGGGATACTCGGCATTTCTCTTTTCCGTTCTCCAACTTCCTGTTCCAAAATTCTTTGGACATCAGGAACGATACGCACGAACCCCGCCACCATCATCGATCGTTATTGAAAGCATATTGCCTCAACCGGCCAACCAGAAGATCCTCACGCGATGCTTGGGCCAGAAGGACCCTCTCATCACTTTTTTCGTGGTCCGTCTGCTGACAGTTGCTTTCGAAAAACTCCAAAAGGTTCTATCTATGTACCGCGAGGCTTCTGAGATGTCTCCTCTTTGGAACGAGGCAGCCATTAACCTCAAGGATGAATTCTGCAGAAGATGCCCTGCGATGAAAGATGCTATTAGCGCTTTTAGAAACATTGATGATTCTGAAATTTCTCAAAAACAAGCTGCCAGTAGGCTGTTGGTTATGTACTATGAAGTCGTACCCCAGGCAGCGCTGGAGTCTAAATTTGATGTATCTATGCCTTTATCGAAGGCATTGCAACTACTGGAATCAGAAAACATCTCGGCGGAAGATAAATCTCAGCGGGTGATGGAAGTCGAAAATCTTTTCCGAATCGCTCATTGTTCGCCAGGAATGAGGTGGTTCAACAAATCGGAAGGCCTATCAATTTCTCCCTTCACGTCCATGCTTCGTCTACTTGCCGAAGCTTCTTCAGATATGCCACTGCTAAAGATGAGGTCTATTGTGGACTCTTTGGTCAAAGAAAATGGAATTTTGCAATCACAGACAGAATTATCAGCAATTGATGCCTTGATTGCTTCTATCAAGGCATCAATTGGAGACGACGACTCTGGGCTGGTCTTCGAGTTTGTTGACAACTGTGCTCTCCGATGCTCATCAACCCCTATCAAGTATATTGATGCTCTAGAGCAGGAATATGCAGCTGTCTCCAAAGATGACGAAATCAACATACAGAATCTTCCAGTTAGCCTTCTCCACTTTGCTGTTGCAGAGCAATACCCATTTGTGGTCAAAACTGCAGACACAGCTAAGATTGCCGCCATTACATCTTTTATTTCGCAGTACTTGGCGGCTTCTTTGAAAATTTCCGAAGACAAGAAAATTTTGAAGTCCATCACCAAATCACTCTCAGTTGCCGCATCAGCTTACCCAAAGATACAAAATGTTATCGACCGCGCCAAGAAACTCGTCGACTCCATTGATATCCCAGAATGCTCTCCCACAGTCGCCCCGCCGCCCAAAAAGACCATGAGCGCCTCGGCTGTCACTGACACCCAGAAACTTGAAATTACTGCTACACTCTCGGCTGTGTCACTGCCAGACCTAGACGACCGCACGCCCCTGTCACGTTGGCCGGGCAAAGAAATTGAGTTCCTGATCGAAGAAGGTCACATTGCCTCCCTTATTCACCTCCTCAGCTCCCCGACTCTGTCCGCCCGTGTCGAAGCTCTCACCGCCCTTTCCAAGATTAACCACACGTTGAAATCCTCCAGCTACCCGGAGAAAGAACCACTCTGGCTGCTTCTCTGCGAGCTTCTCGAAACAGCAAGGCCCATCGTTAACAAGAAACCTGTGCCATGCACGATTACAGTCTTTGCTGCCTCGGCTTTACGAGTGCTGATTGACCCCCTCCACGTTTTATACGCGAAAGTGAACAGCTTCTTGACACTAGGCCCAAGCTGGGAGGCAGACAAACTACCTCTCGTCCACGCTGTAATTTCTAGCCCACCGACGCTGGATGATGCACGGTATACAGAGCTTACTTGGCTGCTCTCATACCTGCTCTCATCCCTCATGAACACGGAGGAGTTGGCGATCTTTCACAAGAGGAGGGTGTTTGAGAAGGCTCTAGGTCTCTTTAGCAACGTGTACATGGCTGATAGCCTACGAGAAAAGATTCTACAAATCGTCTGGAGAGCGACGGAAATCGAAGGCGGCTCCGAAACACTACTCACAAGATTCGGCGTGGTTAGCTGGTTGAAGGCACAGGTTGCCCTGGAGGGCAAGAAAGGACTTACTGCACAGATACTCCTGGAACGGCTTGTGAATACCTGTAGCGAGGAAAGGTTAAAGGGATGGAGCGGGCAGAGTCCCCAGGAGATCATTGATGGCTTAGTTTCCCAAAAATAGATTGCCTATGTATCTTAGTTTAATGGCAAATCTCACGACGATTCACGCGGGGAATACCTACACGAAGTGCATGTGCTCGATTTTGAGGCCCATTCATTGAACCTCTCCAAAATGTAAACCTTATGGAATATTTAATAATGAAGTATCGGCTAAGTCGAATGCCTAATGTTAACGCCGTTCTCCGGGTTTTACAGCCACTTGAACATTGCTACTGGAATGAGTGAATATGCATAAAGTGTTTCGCTATTTACGTCGTCGCAAGATGGCCATTTTAACTAGTTTTGACGCTGATGTTTTTAGAAGACAGAAGTAAACTTACTGTTACTTTATCCAACGGCAGAAGTAAACTTACTGTTACTTTATCCAACGGCAGAAGTGTTAAATTTCCAGGGAGTAACGTCTGTCTGACATTGTAGTTACAGCACCCCCTCTCGTCTTTGCTACAAAACTACCATCATATACTCTGTGCAAGTTTGTCTTTAATTTCGCACCTCTCTTCCCGCAGAGCAGCACCCTGCGGATACCCTGGGTATGGTATGTCCATCATTCTTCTTTCAGCAACTCTTTTAATCTTCTGTACTATTGCGTGTTCGTAAATGAGCAACCATGAGTTCAAAAAGCGGCTCATATCCACCCCTCGATCTGAGGGTTCTCAAGTCCCAAAACACCAAGAGGATTTCATACTACTATGATGAGGAGGTAGCCAACCACTACTATCGCGAGGATCATCCTATGGAGCCACAACGAATCAAGATGACACACAGTCTTATTACACACACCGGGATATTCAAGAAACTATCCATCATTGTAGGTGTCAACTGTCAATGGCCCCAGCAGCATACTAAAGCCTCTTAAGCGCGCACAGCCTGCGACTGCAGATGAGATGAAGAACTTCCATGCCGACGAGTATGTCGACTTTTTGGAGAGGGTAACTCCGGAGACTGTGCTACCAGCCCCCGAAGAGTGTTTTGGCCTTGACGGGAACGACTGTCCTGCTTTCGAAGGAGTCTTCAGATTCAGCGCCATCTCTGCTGCAGGAAGCTTGGAAGGAGCTGCAAAACTTGGACTTAACAACTGTGATATTGCTATTAATTGGTCTGGCGGGCTCCATCACGCCATGAAATCGTATGCGTCCGGATTTTGTTACATAAATGGTAAATTTGTAGCTCTAATGCTCTTTTGATTATATCAGCTTACGTGGTGGTAGATATTGTGCTTGGTATCCTGGAACTGCTTCGCCACTATCCGCGTGTTCTTTACATTGACATCGATGTCCATCACGGAGATGCAGTCGAAACTGCGTTTTTGACGACTGATCGCGTCATGACGGCCAGTTTTCACCAGTATAGTCCTAGCAATGGGTTTTTTCCTCAAACAGGGTCAGTGGGCGACGTTGGCCGCGGAAAGGGCCGGAACTTTTCAGTCAATTTCCCTCTTAGTAAAGGCATTGATGATGCCTCTTACAAAGGAATTTTTGAGCCAGTGATCGAAGAAATCATGGCTCGTTTCCGCCCCTCAGTCATTGTCCTCCAGTGTGGTGCAGACAGTCTCAACCAGGACAAGCTTGGCGGGCTCAATTTGAGTATGCGGGGCCATGCAAACTGCATTGAGTTTGTGAAACGGCTCTCCGTTCCGACCCTAGTACTGGGTGGCGGCGGGTACACTATCCGCAATGTTGCTCGGACCTGGGCTTATGAGACGGGTGTTCTCGTGGGCACTGACCTTCAACCCTCAGATCTTCCCGTGAACGATGAATATTACGAGGTATGTCTGTGAAAATCTCTTAGGGAACATTGAGGAAGCAGCTAATTGCAGATATAGTACTATGCGCCAGACTATAAACTCGATGTCTGTGCGGCAACTGACAAGAAGAACCTGAACACTTTCCAGCTTCTCGAACAAAATAAAATCAGAATCTTTGAGAATCTCCGCAGCATCGCCGGGCCCCCATCTGTTCAGATGCAAGACGTCCCTCGGTCGTCGCTTGCGTTTTGGGTAAGGCCAGAGGCGGAGGACGCGCGCTACGACGCCGATGAGGATGACAATCCTGATGTCCGATATACTGCCTATCGGCGCGATCGGCAGATCTATAGGGATGAGGATCTGAGTGATAGCGATGATGAAGATGACATCAAGCGTAGACAAAAAGGCAGTCCAACCAAGCCACTCCACAACCATCATAGTCACGAGGATGATGTTGAGTACGCCAGGTATGTTACACTCAAGTCAGGCATGGAAAGACCTGGAGTACCGAAACAGATTAGGCTGGAACAACATGCTAAGAAGCTATCGCCAATAAAAAGCCTAACAGATACTAACGTCAACTCTGCCAATAGTCCCGCACGCACGCCCGCAAAAGCGCGGCCTAGAAACCCAGCAGATGACCCCAGGTGTGAGTGCTGCAAGATTGGGAAAACAAAGTGTGATAAAGCGAGGCCATTTTGTAGTACGTGTGTTCGGAGGAACAGACAGGATCGCTGCCTCTATCGCCGGCTGGATGGCACCATTGGCCCAGATCCCGGGGCTGCGCTAGCTCTTGTTGAGGGGATTGGCATTGCAAATATGGAGTTGGTATAGAAATGCCATGGTGGGTTATTTGTGGAGGAGTAGGTCGGTTGATATTGTGGAGATGCGATGTTGATTTACGCTCGGGCCACGACGGGACGGGAAGATCTTTTGGTGGGGTATATTAATGCTTTTGACGACATTGGTGGGGGAAGGAACACCCCCCACAACTCTCCTCCTAGACAGGTAGATATGTATTACTCGCATACAGTGTATGTGCAAGTCAGCATTATCCAAGCACTTAATGAAGGTTGTTTACATCATCTGTTAGTGCATGTTCTAAGTCAGTTTATGCTTCTAGTGGCCGAGTAGAAAGATTTCTACGTGTATCGCGATTGGTGTGAGTATCTGGCAACCCACTTCCATTTATGTCAAATGTTTCCCTTAGATCACGGTCAGAAGAAGATAGGGTCATATAAAACTCGGGACCTTGGAATACGATTGGACCACGGCCACCCTATTTCTACCCCTTCCGGATGCCTGGATTTCAACAACTCGAGGGGTATTTTTACGTGAATTGTCCGATAGTGTATAATGGAGGGCATCGACGCCCACACAGTACATACTCGGCGGAACCCTTGGTGCTCCCGAATCCTACTAGCTACAACCTCCGAGCGAATTAGGGGCATTGGGTGTAAAGCATCAACTCTTATCACATCTCGGAAAAATAGGGTAGGGCTGAATATCAAGGCGTCATGGTTTTCTTTGAGTAGTGACATCAAGTTCATCGCGGACCGATATATAACTATTGGGGGGTTGTTCTTGTACATTTTTTGGCTTCTCATTCTTACCACACCGTTTTGTCCTTTTTCACTCGGGGATTTCATTCATGATGTACGGCAGAATAACATTTGTTGCCGGCCTCGCCGTCGCAAATGCACTCGTTCCGCGTCTCCACATGCGGCAGGCTGCCAGCAGCGCAGAGGCCTCTGCTATATCTGAGCCGACGGGTGGAAGCAGCTTGGCTCCCAAATCCGGCTCAAGCTCTGGTGCGCTGAGCAGCTCTGCGGGTGGCTCGTCGGAAGCTGCGGGTACTATTACTGCTTCCCTTCCCGTCGACACCAACTTTACCCCAGAGCCGTTTTCATTTAATGAGAAGGCGACCGTCAACTCTGAGGCGCTCGCCTCAGCTGCGTCAGTCGCGGGGACTCCTGCGACTGATATCCCTGGTGCTACCATTCCTCCCCAGCCTCTCGTCAGCGGTAACCCCGAGACAACCCATGGGAATTTCACCGGCACCGCTACCGTAACAGGAGCAATTGCAAAAGGAGAAATGAACGGCACTATCTCGGCCCTCCCACCCAACCCTGAGGCAACGACGTACAAACCCAACGGCATTCTCAACAGCAATCAGACGATCCCCTTCCAGCCAGCTGGTGGCCTCGGAACCAATGGCACCGAGCCAGTATACCGTGTTCAGTCCGACTTTGACTACCAGTCGTTACTCCTTGGCCTGTACCAGGAGTGGATCGAGCTGGATCTTTTCACAGATATTCTGAACCGCTTCTCCGAAGAGGACTTTGCCAAGCTTAACCTAACCACCAGCGACCGCTTCCTGGTCGAGTTCATGGCCCAGCAGGAGAATGGCCACGCAACTCTCATTAGCAATCTCCTCGGCGGCCCCGGCGGATCAAGCCCACAGTGTAGCTACAACTACCCCTACGAGACCTTGCACGAAGCCTTTGATTTCGCCCAAAAGCTTACTCAATGGGGTGAGTCTGGTGTCTGGGGTTTCCAATCACATCTAGATTCGCGCGAGACAGCCCAGCTCCTCGACCAGTCCATCGCAACAGAGGGGCGCCAATCGATGATCTTCCGCCAGTTCTCCGGCCTCTTCCCAATGCCCGTCTGGTTCGAGACCGGTATTCCGCAGTCATGGGCCTGGACCTTCCTCGCGCCGTACATTGCCTCCTGCCCATCCACCGCCAAGCGTCTTGCCTGGCAGAACTTCCCGGAACTGCACATCCTCAACCAGCCTAACGTGGCCCTTGTGAGCGCCTCTGAAAGCGCCAGTGCACCGGAGTCTGCTGGCAACACTACCAAGACCTCCAGCAATGAGACCGTGGGCTGGGGTCCCGCTGCTCCGGGCAGTGATACCTTGGCCGGAAAAGCCTCTTGCACCACGACCAACCAGACCGGTGACTCTTGCACGGGCGCCATTTCCCAGAACCGCTCAATCCCATTGTCCTTCCCAGGACGCCAGGTCTTCTTATCCTGGGACGCACCCGGCAAACCTGTGGGGCCCAATAACTCCTACGTGACGAGCACGCTGGCCAAGGACCCCAAGTTCGTGGTGTGGGTATCGCAGCTCAACGTTACGTACTCGCCGCTAGAGGACGTGAAGCTGGTGCCAAACGGGACGAGCAGTGGGACGACGCTGCAGCCAGATGTGAGCACGTTTGAAGGCGATCCGGCGATTAATGGGACCATGTTTATTGGGCTTACGGATACGGATGAGCCGTTCTCGATGTTTAACCTTAGCTCTATCAATCCGCATGTCGTTGCTTTGGGGCTGTATCAAGCGGGATAAGTAGGCGATTTGGTGACGGAGTAAGGCGGTATTATAGTTAATAATAGATTAATACTCGTACTCTTGTAATATAACACGGAATTATTGGTTGATCTGCCCTTGAATCCATCTGCCTCAGTGAGAACCCTCTCATGGGAATATGAACATCAGACTGCATCTTTCGAACTGAGATATATCTTTTGATTTGAATTCTAACCATTGTCCCACATATTTACGAAACGCCAACAAATGCACCAATTCATGCTGCCTCCCACCACAACTCCTCCCGCGGGGTATTCTCTCTAATCTATCTCCGCAAAGCTATGCCATCAGAAGATGCAATCTAAATACCCAACCACGTCTTCCCTCTCTCATACACAAAGAAGCTAACAGCAACCATGGGCACAACCTTCACGTATCCGATGCTCAGACCCACCCAGAACCCTCTCCAGCCCTTCTCCTTGAAAATAATCCCCGCAGTTTCGCGAATACGTAACCGCCGTCCATCTCCTACTGCTCCACCAACTTGCATGCGTCTCCGGATCACCTCCAGCGGATAACTCGAAGACTGGCTCACCAACCCTGCAATACCACCCGCGAATAGCTCGGCCCAAGATTTCAATGGGTCTGGCTTTCCTTTAGGGTATCCCGCAGGCCTGGCGTACGTGGTATACTTCGCGATGGAATGGTGGCGTAGTAAATCTCCCGCAGTATCGTGAGTCAAAAATGACATCCCAGCATACGGAAGCATCCCCAGCATCGTCGGCGAGAACCCCCGATAGAAGTTCATCAGGCCACCTTGGGGTGCGACTTTGTGAAGTGTTTCGACGGCAACCTTTTCAGCTGCTTGGACGGTTGCGATAGGTGCAGAAGTGGATGTTATTGACGGGGCAGGCTTGCGCAGCGCTGGTTGCTCGTTGTATATCGTCCTGACGATGTTGGTGAAGCCGCTACGATGGTCTTTCCTCGTCTCGAACGCCAGGCGTACTCTGATGACTTCTAGCGGGTACGTGAAGAAGACGCTCGTCACGCCTGCCATACTGCCAGAGAGGAGTCGTCGGAAGGGTGTTTCGTGGTCGGGGCTGTGGATTATGACGGACCGGATCTGCTCGTACGCCAGAAACTTGATGGCGGCATAAGGGAATATGCGGAGGATTGTGGCAGAGTGGCCGCGGTAAAGTCCCACAGCGCCCTCATCTCGGTATATCGTACCCATCGCGGCGATAACGCCAGCCCAGGATCCAGCATATTTCGCGAATTGTGGATTGGATGATTGGAATAGGATTTTGACTCGGTCAAGCGGCGCGACAACTGACTTGGCCTGCGGGGTACAATTAGCATGAATAATAGACAGAGGTGTAAGAGGGGAGAGTGTAACGTACAGCGCATCCTGCCAGACCGCCAGCAAGCCCACTTCGCCAAAGGTAGTCCACGCTCTGCTTGTTTGGCTGCTTCCTCGGCGTCACCGCTTCGTCGTCCGTGGGGCAGACAGCAGCATCTTTGCTTGTACGCTCTCCACGCTCATCCATCTCTCGTGTTCTATTCATCGGGAGTGTCGTTGGCGCGGAGAGGGAGGCATGGCCCAACAAGGCCGGTGGCATGCCTCGCCGCCGATAAGGACTCTTATATGGACTGTTATCGGTGGGGTTATGAGGAGTGCATGCCGAGTTATGAAATCAGATCTTGGAGCAGAAATTTAGAAATATCGTGACAATACAATAGAGTCGCGGGAGCGGTTAAGGGTCGTGGGTAGTGGGATAGGGTTGGTAATAGAACGTCATTTATCGATTGATACTTGAAAGCTCGGCAATAGGAAAGAAAGATCCCTGCTGAGGCCATGCCGAGCCGACGATATCCAGGTGCGAAAACGCAACGGGCCTGCATTTAACTGGTCGATCGGATTCGTAAATGGGCTAGCGTACTTACTAATCCGTTAGAGCAACATTCGAGGCACGTGCCCCCCGACGATGGCGGCAACATCGGCGACGACGACAATCAAAAAAACAAAACAAAACTCTATTGGTGTAGATATCAATTCTCACCGAGTCGGGATGGTGAGGTACAATAATGGGTGATAATGTGCGCCCCAACTCTGACAAGAAGACCTGTATTTTGTGGCAAAATGAAGACCATACAGTCATGCTACTCGACATCCCTCGCTCTCTAGAGCTCGCACAACAATTTGAATATCTCAATGAAAGAAAACTGTGGTCTTCGCCTCCGTTGGAACAGCCATATCCATCTCTTGAGCCCAAATCCCGCAAAGCGCTTGCCGCCTTAAAAAGCCCAGACATCAACGACCTGATTCTCCACAGGGTTCTCACCTTGGCCTTAGAAGAAGCAGGGGAGGCGGTGGGGAAGAATGACGGCCCACTAGCCTGGTGCCTACCCCGTTCATGCTATGATGAGAAGCAATCCAGTTTACAGGACGGGAGGCCAGAGAAACGCCATCATCACATAGATCACGATGCAGGAGTAGCAAGCGATGATGTCTCGGCTCCGCCGGTGTCATCGTCCGTGCCTAGCTACCAGTACAGCAGCAGCCAAGGGGGTGTCACTAATTCCTTACCCTCATCTCCCTTTCCATTCTTCAACAACACTTTGGGGCGTACAGTTACCCTCTCCCTTCCAGGCAGCAATAGTCCTGCCATTGTTCCTGTAAACAGCACATACATCGACGGTGAAATCAACTCGACACTGCCCATCTTCGCCCAGAACGCGCCCCAATTTCCTCTCATTATTCTTGATCCCCCTTGGCCAAACCGTTCCGCACGGCGCGCAGGATGTTACCAAACATCCTATGGCTTGTCGGAGATCAGCACTTTATTATCCAGCATTCCCATTGGAAGCAAACTTGAGAAAGACGGTTTGGTGGGAGTGTGGATTACGAATAAAGAGTCATTTCGAGACTTGCTGCTAGGAAAAGACGGAGAAGGAGGGTTATTTGGAGAATGGGGCATCGAACTTGTGGAGGAATGGGTGTGGCTAAAAATCACAGCGAGCGGGGAGCCGATGTCACCAATTGATGGAACGTGGAGAAAGCCTTTTGAGATCCTGCTCGTTGGGCGGAAAGTCTCTAAGGAAGAGATGAATATGGACCCGTGCGAGGTTGGCTCAAAAACCGAGCTTGATAAAGTCTTCGATGAGAGAAAGGGAGTGGAAGAGGTTGGGACATTAGAAGAACAGCCCTGCGTTCGGCCCACGCCAGTCAAACGCCGAGTAATAATCGCCGTGCCTGACATGCACTCAAGGAAGCCAAATCTCGTGGCTGCCTTTGCACCACTGCTTCCTTATTCCTCCGTTCCACCGCACTGCTTGGAAATTTTTGCACGCAACCTTACGGCACACAGCTGGGCGTGGGGCAATGAAGTGCTGAAGTTTCAGCGGTTAGAGCATTGGACTGAATGTGCCAATGCTAATCTGGAGGCCGGGAATATACAATAATATGTGGCGCCGGTTTGAAATGGAGAATGAAGTAGAGTTGGCATCAGATGCTGCAAGTTCAAACTTAAGCTCAGAAAATATGTACCATAGTATATGCAATAAGATATTGCGTATTCAAGACTTCATGAACATAGAATTACACATGCTCCCATATAATACTTATAATACAACGATGCCGTCCGTCCACGCCCAATTTCTACTATCGCCCCTATTGCCTTGGTAGCACAACATCCTGCTCCACCTCCATAGCCTCTCCAATATCCTCCCACTCATCCTTCGACTTCCACGCATCCTTTCCCTCCAATAATCTCGCCGCCTGCTCCGCAATGCTCTCCCTCTCTCGGCTCGGCTGCTTCTTAATAATCGGCTGATTCAGCTCCTGGTCCGACTTCTGCTCCTCCTTCGCTGCATCATAGGTCTTCTTGTCCCACGCCTCGAAGTCCGTCGCCTCTTCAGGCCACGCAAACGGCTGCTCCATCTCCACAATCATCTTCTTGATGGCCCGCGGGCGGTACCACTTGCGCTGTGCCGGGCGCCGGGCTCCAGGCTTGTCTTGTCGAACTTTTTGCTGCTGGATGTATGAGCGTACGCCCAGGACGCGGACGGAGTAGACATTGAAGAGGTAATCGCGGAGATCGAGCTTGTTGAGGTTGAGGGGGACGATGAAGGAGGCGTGGGTTGCTGGAGTTTGGGGGGGGTTGCGGGTGAGGGTTATGGTGAAATTTGGCCTAGGAGAAAATGGTAAGTATGGGGTTGGGAGTGTCCGATAGAGGGACGTGGACGAACAGGAAAACAGGTTTTGTGCCTAGGCGCAGTGGCCGAGCGAATTTAGCCGCTGATGCCGCCATTGTAGTGATGTTGAGTGAGGGTGGATTGAGATGGATTGAGGTCCAGAGATGGCGGCGCTTGGGATTTTTTAGCCGCGGAGGCGCGCTTATACATCGGGATTTTCAGCCTTGCCAACCGCCATGTGATATTGCGAAACATGGGATATCTAACTCGAAAATATCTATACGTCCTACCGACGCTGAATTGCGATGTCAAATTGAATGCGTAATCAATCTGTCAATTTTCATGGCATTGAAGCGCAGAGGTAAAGAAAACCGTGTCACGTGCAGCCGGGACAGGTTCAAATATTTGACTCTGAGGAGGTAGAAATATAGTACATAATGCCTTATACCCCTTCTTAAAATTTATCATCAAGCCCAAACTCCTATCGCTGGGGAAATATACAGGCAATTCGGCGAATCCTATCGCACCAAGATCTATACCATCACCCTTCTCAACCCATCAGTTCCACCCAACACCCTCCTTCCAGTGACAGCGCATCGGCCCTGTCCACTTTCCCATTTACCTTCTTTACCGGTCATGAACTCTTCCTGTTTGTCATGATCTCCATTGACCCACTTATGTATACACGTGTAGCAGTACACAAATCCGGTTTGGCATGCTGTTGGCGTCTCAACATCCTCTTCACATATAGGACATAAATCCGAGCTCTCTGGTAGCTGGACAGTATAAATCGGCAACAGTGATAAAGTTGCAATTGGCGGGTTCTCAGGGACATCGGAAGGCTCCTCTGTCTTTGCCTTGTCACCACTAGACGAAGTGGCTGGAGTCTTCCGACCAAGTGCCACGCTATTGATCCCCGAAATTATGGGCGGTGGCAGCTCCAAACTTTCGCTAGCCTTTTTGCTTAGTTGTCGCGCGAAATCGGATGCATACCACCATTCTAGAAACTTTAAGGCGAATATGCTGGTTGGTAGTAGGATGCTCATGCTCGATAATAACCTCGGGTATAGCGTTCTCGGGCTGAATATCGATGTCGTTCCTGGCCCGGCGCCTGGTCCTCGTTTAGGGGGATCGTTCAGTGCGGCGATGGCTCTGTAATCGGCCTCCCCAAGGCGCCTCATTCGTGTGCCAATAAGCCACATGAATGGTGAGTGGAACTTGCTGTTGTCGAATAGATATGCCAGATTAAATGCCAGCATTGAGAAGTAGTATGCAGCATTTACGCTTGGGTATATGTTCCGTAAGAACCACCGGTAATAATGCATAAATCTCTGTTTGAGTGTTGGGTTTTGCGGCATCTGTGTATATGCCGAACCGAGGAGCGCCCGCGGCGCATTGATTTCGTAGCTTTCGTCGAGCTTCGCCTTCAGATATGGCAACCCAACCATCACAGCCAAGTTCTTCCATATATCTCTCTCGGTAAGCTTCAGAGATTCCCTCACGAGGGCCGGTGCGCCGACCTGTGCCCGCGGCACCTCGCCCCGTAGCGCTTTCTCACGCTTGAGGCCATAGAAGTTCTCGGTGAATCCACCGCCGTGGGTTTTCAGGAAATGCCGCTCGACGATGAGCATACATAATGCGTATAACTCATCGAAGGAGTTGAGGACACGAAGGAGATAGCGTGGGTGACGGTGGGTGGCGATGGTAAGGAGATAGCGGAGGGATGGCGGGATGAGAGAGGCGAGTTGTTGTTCGGAGAGGAGCTCAAAGAGCGAGGGTTTGTGGTCATCGAAGGTGCCCTGGAGAGCCGACATAAACTCCATTTTGGAGCATCGGGAGGAGGTGTTCAGTAGTCGTTAGAAGAGTGGTGGTTGAATTGGGGAATAGAGAAGTGTAACGGCATTTGCGGGCCCGTCGTTCACACGAGGCTGATGATGTTGCCGAGGCTCGAAGTTCAGTTCCCAAAGAGGACTCGGCTAGTGGATGCATTTTGAATGACGCCCTCTTCATTACATAAGCAACCCAGGGATGTGTGACGTGGAATACCTGGCTGGGTTTTGATCGGATTTATGTTTATATATTCAAATAAGCAAATATCGTTATCGCGCTCATACGATGAATAGATGAATATTGGTACGAGTAGGGTACTTTGCTAGGCATGTGAGATAACGATCTATTAAAAGATAAGAGCTTATGATGCGATTAGCCATGTATCACGCCCTTATCTTTTGTGCCGAGTAAAACGACGAAGGAGCGCAGATTAACGCAACAACATTAACCCTTCCGCAAGGCTGCACAACTCAAAGATCTCCCAAACCCCTCGAAGACTGTGACAGAAGCAACCCCGAGCCAAACCTTTCGACGGACGGGATCTCATCAACGCCAAATGTCATAAATTGCTTCCGCTGTGACGGGAGCAGCCGCCTTCCTACAATAGTCTTGAGGACTGACGATCCCTTGGGATTGCCTTATCAACATTGACCTGGGCCAACAACTAAGCCTACAGCTAGGATGTCGTCTGGGTATGTCAGGATAGAGGCTTCATCTGGTCGTGGGAGCGATGCTAACGAATTTCCTAGATCCTTGAAAGATGTCGTGAAGTCAATCAATAACCAGGTCTCAAGCGGTGTTCTTCCTCTGTCTAATGACCTGATCGACCATATTCAAGCATACCTGGATAAGCACCTCCCAATTGAGGATGGCGACTCACAAAAACTCCAAGAGGAGCTTCTGTCGATCTGGCAAAAGCAAGCTCAGGATAAGCCTGACCACTACTCGATCTTCATCGCCGTTTTGCGGGAGTTAATACCTGCCATAAGGAGTGCAGCTCAGTGGTTACAATGGTGGGAGATGTTTGTAATACCGGTACTGGGAAATATTGGGGGTGGAAAAGGATTGGCAAGGGAGACTCGACAGCTTCTGCTCGACATTTTGTTATTTGAAGCCGACGACGGTGACAGCGCGAGGATCGAGGCAGTACGAGAAACCTGCATCATGCTATCAGATAAAGTCTTGGGGGTATGGCTTAATCACTCTAGAGTTGCAACCACCGAAGCAGACGCCATGGCACACTATCTAGATCAACAAATAAAAACCGTTCTCTTAGCGTTTGGACAGAAGAGACCTCAGGTCAGTTACCCATCCGCGGTCCTTGCGATAGTTACTAACTGCGTAATAGATTTTCCTTGCCGCTATAGATAGGTACTTTGTGAAACGAGAGCACCGTGGCCAAGTTTTATCTCTACTCAGCGAATTTATTCGCCATGGCCCGCCTCATTTGCATCTTCTCTTGCAAACCCCACTATTCGACAACCTTCTTCGGTGCTTGCAAATCGATACCTCAACCACTGTTGTTGCTCTAGCAATGACAGCTCTGACTATGGTCTTGCCACATATACCCGTCTCGACTGGGAAGCACCTCCCTTCGCTGTTCAATATTTACACCCGGATGTTATTTTGGGAAAGAGAAAGAGCCTTGTCCCCTAGATTGAGACTGGATTCTGCTGAGCAAAACGACAGCTCCGAACCATCTGAAAAGGGGAAAGAAGAGAAGGTTCCGTGGGAGAAACTGTCTTATTCCTTTCAATCAGACGACGAGACATTACCCGAATTGTTGCATTATTTTACGTTCTTGTACGGGCTTTACCCTATCAATTTCATGAGTTACATTAGAAAACCGAGCCGATATCTCAGACACGCCAACTTCCCAGGAGCAGATGATATCGACGTGGAACCAAACGAAATTCGAAAGCGATCTGAGCCGTTCAGGGAATTGCATCTACTCCATCCTAATTTCTTCTCTCTTACCATCGAGTCCGAGCTTACGGATGCTCATCGATGGATGAATAGCGCTGCATCTGATGTGGTCACCTTTTGCATGTCTCTCTGTGTGCCTGTCTACCATGGATCGAATGGCACCCCTCCCATGACGAGATTTTCCAGTTTACCAAACCGTGACAGCAACCAAGATATTCCAGCTCAGACGCTACTTACCCAAACGGACTCCGAAGAAGCACTTATAGCTCAGCGGCTCTCGCATGAAACACCAAGTTCGGGCTGGCGACATACCCTGTCCATCGACGGACCACCCGAACTGAGCGCGTTAGCAAGGTTATCTTCGAAGACAAATCCGTCGGTATCTTCTGACGTGCAAATGCCAACGAACCAAATCCAAGACATACGTTCTGATAGCCCTGGGGTTTTAAATCAGCGTGGAATGTCGCCTCTGCACGATATCCTCAATTCTCAGCAGTCACTCCACCGAGGTTTGCACCAGTCATTACCAAATGAAAGCTCTACCACTTTATCTTCTATGGGGGGAAATACCGATTCCTCAGCCAATGTAGATACATATCTACAGTCTCTTGCCCAATTACCTCCTCGCTCGCCATCATTGAGGCCATCTCTGGGCGACACCACTAACATGGCATTCCTCCGCCGCGAAATCATGCTTTTGCGGAATGATCTTAACTTCGAACGCTATCTCAAGCAGCAGCATCTATCGCACATTGGCCAACTTCGCCGGATGCAAGTCCGTGAAGCGACAGTGGAAGCTGAAACGCAAAATCTTATCAACGCCAACAAGATTCTGAAGGGCAAGCTCGAGGAGGCGAAAAACCTCACTACCCAAACTAAGAAAGAGTCCGACAAGAGTAGGGCCCAATCAAAGAAATGGGAACAAGATCTATCAGCAAAACTGCGCGCAATGAAAGATGAACAAAAGAGATGGATTATTGAGGGCGAGCTACTACGACGCAACCTCCAAGAATCGAAAGAAAACAGCGAGGAGCTAAAACAACTAGTCGTCCAAAGTGAAGCGCGCGAAATGGAATCAAGCCAGAAGCTCCAGGCGATTAAAATCGAGCTCGACGACCTCGCAAAACTCCGTTCAGATGTCGATCGCTTGACGGAACATCTCCGCGAATTCCAAAATCAAGAGAGCGAGATGGAGGACCTCAAAGCACGTGAAGATATAGCGAATACGAAAATCGAGCTTCTAAACATGCAACTCTCAGCACGCGAGGAAGAACTTCTCAAGACGAAACGGGCTAACGCAGCGGAGATTGAGGATCTGAAGGCTCATATGAAAGAAGTTGCGCAGAACGCGCATAGCACGGCGACTCAAAGCTTTAAGATGATGCTTGATAGTGCGCTAGCGGCGTCGAAGTTGCGTCTTACTGAGGTGCACAAGGCGCACACGCACCTCCTGAGGCGGTACACTAGTTTGCAGGAGGACTACTTGAGACTTCAGGAACAGCATAGCGCACCTGGTCCTTTACTAGGCGATTCCGACGAAATCGAGAGCTTTGAGAGTCGTAGCCCTACTGACACTCGAAATATGTCACATAGGCCGCCACGACGAGACAGCGAGGACCCGCAGAGACTAGGCCATCGAGGAGTCGATGATGGCAGTCGCCAACGCAGTTTCTCGCCTGATGAACAGAGAAAGATGTCAGCCACCACTGGGTCTATGATGATTCCGACGAGGACGGGAAGTAGTAGCAATAGTGACCCAAGAACACTATACAAAGGTGGTAGTCTGGACAATGGTACCGAAGTGGAGATACCAAGGCCTAAGCCTGCGAGTGAGCGTCGGGTATATGGACGAGGTAAGCACCATTTTGTTAATTTTTGTTAGCCGACGCATGTTTTCCAACAATATTATCCCCCCCCCCCACATATGCTTGAAGCTGTCCGCTGGTCATTTGACTGTCACATGGAAACTGACGAGTCCTTTTAGGTGGCGTACAGAACTCTGGCCTGAAGGAACGGAAAGAAAAGGAGAAAAGGGAGAAAGAGCGGCAAAAAGAAAGAGAGGGTGAGGTGGAAGCTGGATCACAAAGTCCGACGCACAGTAAAAAGGACAAGAAGGGCGGACCGGGAGGATTTAAGAGCATTAAGGGGCTTGTGTCAATGTAAGGATCGGGGAGTTATATGGATATGATAGCCTCACGGCAGCGGGACTGGCGTTGAATGGAATATTTAGACGCAAGGGATGGAGGTTTTTGGGATATAGGGTGCGGTAAAGATATCATATTGAGGGTTTTGGAGTCTATATTTACGTATATAATCAGAACAATCATTATATCTACACTTAAAAACAACACCAATGCGGACAATACTAATGTGTCATCAGGCTAAATAATATTCTCTAGACAGTCATAATTGTTTTTATTGTATAACGTGGTTTATCAGTAAGCGACGCATATCAGTGAGCGACGCATTTTTACCGA
>JPKE01002283.1:0-47389 GCA_000750995.1 Pseudogymnoascus sp. VKM F-4520 (FW-2644) | reverse complement strand
GGCGCGGTGGGTGGGTTTATGGGCGCCATTGCCGCGGTTTGGTGGGTGTAGCTGGAGAGGATAAAGAGAACGAGATATCTGGTCTATTCGTGGTTAACGATGCGGCGTGTGGTGGTAGAATGTTATGTGGTGTCGGAGCTATATCTTTCTCGCAAGGTTGTCCTGACTGCGAGGCTGAGAAATAAAAGTGCGGAGGGCGGAGGATAGTATCTCCGTCCATTCGGTATTAAAACTGCGGTAGTTTGTTGTAATTGGTTCCCGTAGTGAGCACGATCAAGTATGGCGTTTATCCCCTGCTAAATAAGCGCTTTCCGCGATCATTTCTCCACTTTTAAATGTGAGGGGCCATCGTTTGCTCAAACTTCCCCACCATGAATTTCTGCGATAAGTTCCTGGATGCTTTCTGATTTGAAAGCAACATGACTGAGGGCGATTATGGCGGACAACGACTACCTCGGGGCTGATATTGCCTCTGATACAATGGAAAATTGTAATGCTTACCGTACCTGGTTTTAATTGCTAAGGAAAAGACTAACAATTTATTCAGATCTTATGGTGCTATGGCATACTTATCGAATCCCGCTCATCCTCACGGCGCTCGCATTGCTACTGATTACTAGAACGGTACTACACCTCAAAGTCGGTCGCGAGAAAATAATATACACACCCCCGCCGACGCCGTCCGAGAAGGCACCCCTGGCCACCAATCTCCAGCGCGAGCAATTGGTCGAGAAAGCGCCTGTCTCCGCGGAAGTGAAGAAGGCCGCAGGACCAAAACGAGTTGTCGGCAAGGTTACCCGCAAGAAGTCACCTCTAAGGGACCAGCCAGAGAGCAAGGATGTGAAATTCCAAGTTCTGGTCTTTTACTCAACACTAGCCGGCAGCACGGAGAGGACCGCGCAGGCACTCACTACCAAGCTCGCCGATACCCTGAAAGCAGGCGCAGAGTCAAGCCAATATGAGTTCCTCTCACCCATAGCGCACGACCTGGCCGAGCTCGAGGACTACGACGAATACTTCCTCAACGTCCCGAAATCCGAAGATGGCGAGCCAGATGTCAAATACTTCTACATCCTCCTCCTTCCAACCTATAACATCGATACCATGACCGATACCTTTATCGAGCATCTGCAGGAAACACACAACGATTTCCGCATCGATACGGCGCCGATGTCGGCGTTGTTAGGATATGCGGTGTTTGGGTTTGGTGATAGGGAGGGGTGGCCTACGGAGGCGGAGGGGTTTTGCTCGCAGGCGACTGAAGTCGATAGATGGATGGCCAAGCTTACCGCGAGGAAGAGGGCGTTCCCTCTCGGCATGGGAGACACAAAGGTTGATGCACAAGATCGGTTGGACGAGTGGAGGCAGGGCGTTGAAGACGTTCTCCAAAACTTGGGGCAGACTGGCAATCTCGGTGAAGGGGTTGTTGGGAGTGGCGACGCTGATGAGAGTGATGTCGAAGATGCGGATGAAGATGAGGCGGAGGTGCAGTCTGATGGAGCGGTTAAGCTCAAGAGGAAAAGTAAGAAGAAGGCGACCAGTAGTATGGATGATGTGGAAGATATTGGCCGCATCTTACAAAAGGGCCAGAACGAGTCAGAGGACCAAGACGAAGGGGCAATCGACTTCACAACTTATGGCAAGAAGACTCCAAAGCCCGTAGCTGCGCTCAAGGAAATGGTTCCAAAGGGATCACCAACCTACAACGCTCTCACGAAGCAGGGCTACACAATCGTCGGATCTCACTCAGGAGTCAAGATCTGTCGCTGGACCAAATCCGCCCTCCGCGGCCGCGGCTCATGCTACAAGTACTCCTTCTACGGCATCGCCTCCCATCAATGCATGGAAACCACACCCTCCCTCTCCTGCTCCAACAAGTGCGTCTTCTGCTGGCGCCACGGCACGAACCCCGTCGGCACGACCTGGCGCTGGGTCGTCGACCAGCCTGAAGACATCTTCAACGGTGTCAAGGCCGGCCACTACCAAAAGATCAAAATGATGCGCGGCGTCCCCGGCGTCCGCGCCGAGCGCTTCGCCGAAGCAATGCGCATCCGGCACTGCGCGCTCTCGCTGGTCGGCGAGCCAATCTCCTACCCCTACCTTAACGAGTTCACGGCAATGCTGCACAAAGAGCACATCTCCTCCTTCCTCGTCTGCAACGCGCAGCACCCCGACCAACTCGCCACCCTCAAACCCGTCACGCAGCTCTACGTCAGCATCGACGCCTCGAACCGCGAGTCGCTGCGCAAGATCGACCGCCCGCTGCATCGCGATTTCTGGGAGCGCTTCCAGCGCTGCCTCGAGATCCTGCGGGAGAAGAGGTTCGAGCAGCGCACCGTCTTCCGCCTTACTCTCGTTAAGGGGTTTAATATCGAGGACGAGGCGGAGGGGTACGCGGATCTGGTCGAGAAGGGCCTTCCCTGCTTCGTCGAAGTCAAGGGCGTGACATACTGCGGAACATCCTCCAGCGGCGCCGCAGGCCTAACAATGCAAAACGTCCCCTTCTACGAGGAAGTCTGCGCCTTCGTGCTCGCCCTCACAGCCGCCCTCGACAAGCGCGGTCTCAAATACGGCATCGCAGCCGAGCACGCGCACAGCTGCTGTATCCTGATCGCCAGCGACCGGTTCAAGAAGGAGGGGAAGTGGCACACGAGGATTGATTATGCGAAGTTCTTTGAGCATTTGGAGAGCGGGAAGCCGTTTACGCCGGAGGATTATATGGGGCCTGAGACGCCGGAGTGGGCGACGTGGGGGAATGGCGGGTTTGATCCTAGGGATGAGAGGGTGTATAGGAAGGGGAAGAATAAGGTGCCGTTGAGGGTTGATGGGGAGGAAGTGGAGAAGGAGGTTGAGGCGAAGGAGGATAAGCCGGTGCTGGTTGAGATATAGTACGAGAAGCTATCTAAAATTTTGAAGAACATATAGAATCGTGGTTTAGATTTGGGAACTATCGTTTTCACACTCCGATGCACCATCCCGGACAAAAAGATCACTGAAGTTTGTAATGCACGGTCTCGATGGGAATTACACTCAATGTGCGTGAGATACCACTTCGTACTACTCTACGTGTGGTGTAGAGTTTTTTTTCCGACTAAAAAAATAGCAAAAAAATGCAAAAAAACATATTCTGAGCCATGAGCTCAGAGAGGAATGAACTCTCTGACGGGGAGTCGAACCCCGGTCTCCCGCGCTTTGTCGAATGACAAGCGGAAATCATGACCGTTAGACCATCAAAGATTGTTGATGGGAGAAGGGTAACGGGAACTAAGAACCAGTGCTGTTTTTCGTAGAACCGAAAGTTGATGTCTGGCTTCATCTTTCAATTCTCCGTTTCCCAAACTTTTGAGTTTTGCGGCCTGTATAAAAACGCGGCCTGTATAAAAACTACTTTCAGGATTATTATGTACGTACAACGCCACTCTTGGTTCCCCTACTCGGTAGTAGCCATCGTCCATCCAGTCGGAAATGAGCAGGACCAACGAGCGCCTACAAATGAGAGATGGTTGGCTCATTCGGATGGAAGCTGCATGGACTAGCAAGGCTGCATGCACTCCTATCCTCAGCCGCAAATGGCCGGGTGGTGGCCATAGAGCCCTTGAAACGGGAAATGGTCCGTTGATTCGGAAATGTGCCTCACCCAAAGACCCCTTAACCAACACCAATCCGAAAGCCCAGGTTGTTTGGCAGGGCCCAGAATGTGACTTGGTTCTTTGGCCTCTGTCAGGGGATGCCAAATACTTCGGATGGATTGTTTAGAGTGTTTCAACTATAGGTCAAGGCAACAGGGATCTAGCCCATGTCGTGTTTTTGGTTGCGGCCGTACCATCTTACCGGAATTTACAGCCTTTAGTGTAAAGGGCCGTGCCGCCTGCGCCAAGTACCCCACACAGCTAGCCACGGTCTCGGTCTCGCACATCATTGTGATTTATGTATCGTTGCTCCCAAGAAACCAACAACTAGGTGAAACTCATGTGCATAATTAACAGCTAGGAGATTCTCTACTGCGGTGCTTTTGCACAGCCCAACCACTACCAGCATGACTTACTAGATCGGATGCGTAATCCCGGAGAACCAGACGAATGGATTGTATGGCATGGATGTATTGCTACCTGGTTCTCCTAAAACCAACAGAGGGATGGATGCTGGTGTGGGTGAAACTGCGCACGGTTGGGTCGTAGATCTCTCAGGTCGCCTCACTTTAGAAACCTCTGAACTTTATAGCATAGCTTCTATATAAGCTTACTGGCACTCTAACTTCCCGATTTGACGAGTGGTTAAACATCTCATCTCATTATTTGACATTCAGAATGGACCTCAAACCTATTAACGATAAACCCCAAGTCCAAAGCCTGACAATCGCCCTCAAGAACATCTGTCGGGACTATCCAGCGGGCGGGACTGTGCTACGTGAACTGCTCCAAAATGCCGACGATGCTGGAGCTACTGATGTGGTATGCAACTTCTGAGAATTCTTATATGACTTGATCTAATTAAACTGCTAGCGATTCATTCTTGACGAACGAACTCACCCAACGGACGAGCTCATCAATAAACATCTTCGACAATATCAAGGCCCAGCCTTGCTTGCGTATAACAGTGCCGAATTCGCACCTCAGGATTTTAGAAACCTCTTAGACATTGGAAACTCCTTCAAGCTACAGGACGGTTTAACTACAGGCAAGTTTGGACGGGGATTTAATTCAGTAAGTGCTGTCCCTGTGGGAAACCGAAACTTTACTGATCAGAAAGGTCTATAACTGGACCGATTCACCATCCATAGTCTCGGGCGATCGTCTACTGATATTAGACCCACATTGCAGCTGGTCTAAAGGAGGGCCATATTATGATTTTGTAAAGAATTCTGAGAATGTGGCGATCCAAAACCAAATGATAGCCTTTGAGAGTGTTCTGGAGAATCAAAAATGCCCCTTTAAGGGAACCATCATTCGAATTCCGCTACGCACCAAAGCACAGACACCGCAAAGCGAGGTTTCTAGCCACGAAACAACAGTGTCAGAAATGCGGGAAGTTCTTATAACGGAAAGCAAGATTTCTAGCCGCGAAACAACTGTGCCAGAAATGCGGGAAGTTCTTCGGATGTTCGCAGATGAGTTTCGGGACGGTGGATTGCTGTTTATGAGAAACGTTGAGAAACTTGGGATTGAGTCAACAGCTGGACTGTGTATCAAAATTGAGATGGCAAACTGCAAAGATATCAGGTCGTAAGGAAAATCAATCAACTAACCTCCCAGATAATTATTACTAAAAATCTTTAGGCAAAAGTAAAAAATCAACATTGCCCTACAAAGTGCCTTGAAAACTCCGGACTTCACCTTCAATCATTCGTTCAAGGCTGGTATTGAGTATTCATCTGCCGAAGAATCAGGATGTGCCGAGTTCGCCGTTCATCACAGCATACGTGGTATTTCGATTTCGAGTAACAACCGTCTGCGAGACTGGGCCAATGACCAAAAGTTGATACCCTGGGTTGCTATTGCAGCACGGATTCCAGTAAGTGCATTCTAGCCTATGCCAATCCGGATATTAGAAACCAAAGTCTAATGATTAATTAAATACAGTGCCCAGAAAAATTTCAAGGAAAGCTGTTTAGTGTCTTGCCGCTGCCAATCGCAACTAGGCAGCCTGTCCATATCCATGGGCTTTTCAGCATCTCACCTGATCGTGCCAGGCTTTATCATCTTGGGGATAATAGCATACAAGATCGAATTCCGGCATTATGGAATGATTTATTATTCCAGGGCTCAGTTCCAGAAGCTTGGGCTAAGCTCCTTAGCTATCTGGCCATTGCCTACCCTCATCAATCTGGGTTGGAATGGTGGCCTCAAGATCTCGATGACAGCAGCCATCCGTTGACAGACACCATCCAAAGTATCATCAAAATCATTGAGAAAGATTCTCTTCCGCTTTTCCCCTCGGAGGTCGGGTACGTAGCTGCAAGCTCTGCCTTCCTAGCTACAGGAAATGAGTCGATAGCATTGATAGATGCTCTCAAAGTAGCAAAAGCGCCAGTAGTTTATATTCCGAAACGACTTCAGCACAGAGTTAGACACCTTTTCAATGACGGCATTTTGTCTCCTCTTATACTCACCATGTTTTTGGCGAACGATCCAGACCGCATCGATGCATGGGATAATGACACAAAACGAGCGATTCTCGAATATCTTATGTCTGAAACTGGATTTTTTGCATATGGCGCCCTCAAATTGTTTCCCTTCGAGGATGGGGAGTATCGATCAATTAAAGACCATGTCGCCTTTGTCCACCGAAACGAATCTGAGAGAGATTTATTCTGCCTTGAAGGCCACCGCAATATTGACCTGAGTGACGTTTCAGCAGTTACTAAGCGCACCTTGAATAATGGGTCTGAAACTTCGACTATACATCCATCTATACGGAGACGTTCGGTTAGCGATTTTGGGGTTTATTACATGAATAGCGTCTTTAATAAGGTGTCAGTTGGTCAAGATATGGTCGTATTGGATGAGGATGCCGCTGCTTTCGTCTCAAAAGCGTGGGACTGGATTGAAAAGCGGCGATTCAGCACCCTTGACGCTGCCATCGCCGATCTTTGGTTGATTCCCCTCACAAACTCCCATTTTAGAAAGATAAGGCCGCGAAACTCAGCCTCGGAGATAATTATCGCCCAGGAAAGCAAAATGGCAGATCTGTTAAAGCAGTTTGACGCGAAGACTTCTTCAAAAGCTCCCCCATTATTGCGCACAGGACCAGGCGGACTCAGCTCTTACGCGCTGAAGCTTTTAATAAAGGTTGCGGGACTTAACTCACATCTCTTCATTAAGGATTCTAGAAATATCGTTCACCTTGCTCGATGGTTGAACCAGAATTCCGACATAGTAAATGCTGCATCGGATGAACAAAAGGATATTGTGATGAAGCATATCGCATCAGCTTTGGCCCAGCCGCTACCTTTATTGGACCGTAAGGCTATTGGTGATTCCCTGAGGCCTCTCAAGGTTTTCAGGAAGTTGTCCTGGAATGCTGAAGGAGACAGAATGTCAGTAGAATCCCTTGTCTACATTTCGTTGCTTGTGACTAATAGAGAAACAGGGTGGCTGGTACCGTATGGACTTGTTTAGATGCTTCCAAACTCTCAATAGGGCTTCTCGACGGTATCAATCCGATTCCTGAGATCGACGAAGTTCAGTTCATAGATGCGCAGTGGGCATCTTATTCTAAGAGTTTACTGGAAATACTAGGACTCGCGGAATGCAAGGGTATTGTCCACATCATCGAGACGCATGTAATAACAGCTTGGAAGAGTGAACAAGCTACGAAGTGGGAATATTCAGTCAAAGAGCAAGCAGCAGCATTAATACTACGTCAATATTCATGTTTAAGCCTCGAAAGCCAACGAAAGCTTCAAACACTCGCCATGGTCCCTGTTGCGAACATCAACGGACACGTATCTTCGAAATTTTCCATGGCAGAAGAACTTATTGACCCTTCTGTTCCTGAGTTGAGAAACCTTTTCTTCGACGAAGATGAAGTCATTCCGGTGGCCGAATTTTTCAGCCAGTTCCAGGTTGCCCTGAAAGGCTGCGGCTTGAAGACAGCAGTTGATGAAGCCCTCGTGAACCGTCGAATTCGGTGCTACTCAAACAGTAGTCATTCAGTTCTGGAGATACAACAGCGCGCATACTGCTTACTAAAATCTACCTGCCGTTGGACGTCGCCTATGAGTATCTTGGAAGGCTCAGAACTGCGACAACTCAAATGGCTCCCCGTCATGGACGTGGATGGTAATCTAAGCCTAGAAGCCTCAAACCAATGTCGAGGTCTTAAGGACCGATTACTAGTCAATCTCCAACTACCGATCCTCGATATCCCCATCTCAGCCGAGTGGGAACTCCGGCTTGGTTGGCTTAACAAATTACCAAACTCTATTCTTATCGGACAGCTTAATAAGGGCCTTGGAAGAAATGACCGGGCAGTTGTTGATGCCGTTTGTTTTAACATTGCTAGAGAAGGAGAATTAGAGGTGTTAGCCGCCAAGTTAATGAGGACCCCCTTCGTTCTTACGACAAAGGGCGTTTTTGTAACTCCACCGAAGGCCTTTTGTTGCTTGGATAGCCTTGATGCTAGCTGCGATCGCCTCCACCCGTACCTTGAAAACGTGGATAACAAATTCTGGCAGGATCACAGTGATCTGTTAACTCACCTGAAGGTCGGAAAAGGACCGTATCCAAAAGACCTACTTGGTGTCCAGACGATTCTAGAGTCAAAAGTTCCCCTTGGCGAAGCCGACATTGCTGTCGCTGTTGAGATCCTCAATTTGGCTAGCCGTTTTGATAGAGCTTCCTTGACCGGTCTAAAAGTTCTCAGCAAAGACGGGAAATTCTGTCCAATTGAAGATATTAGCTATCACAATCTTGGGCCTTTGATTCAAGTGGAAAATGTCAACCTAACCCATCCTGATATTCCCTTTAGGACGATCCAGAAAGTTGGAATTGAGTCGTTGAGCGATCGGCAAATCAAAGAATTGCTAGCAATTTCAGATATTGCTGATGAGGACGAATTTGATCAGAAAGAGCAAGTAACAACAGGAATTACTAACACCTTGGATGCATATCCAGTCAACAGCACGTTTAGGGAATACCTTGCAAATGCGGATGATACTAAAGGTGCTTCGGTAATCAGTTGGTTATTGGATGAAAGGTATCATCCAAACAAGAAGTTACTGACACCCGAATTGAAGAGATTTCAGGGTCCGTCGTTTCTTGCTTATAACGATGGCGGTTAGTATTCTCCCAATTTTTTTGACGTGACAGAGCTAACTTTATTCTAGTCTTTAGTGAAGACGACTTCAAAGGGTTTAAGAATGTAGGAGAGGGAAGCAAAAGACAGAACGCAGCATCTATTGGTCAATTTGGCCGAGGTTCTCAAACAATGTATCACTGGACGGATGTACCTATGATATTATCGGGCAAATATTTGCTCATTCTTGAGTAAGTTAGAGAACACCCATTCCTGTTATCTTCTAATCATATTGTAGCCCACAACAAGAGGTTTTGCCAAAGAACCAGATCAAAGGGAAACGCAAACCAGGAGTGAAACTCGAGTTATCCAAACTTAAAGGTGTCTGCCCCGATCAGCTCGCCCCGTTTGAAGGGTTGTGGAAATACACGAAAGATCTCGATCACTACCCTGGAACAATATTTCGATTTCCGCTTCGACTTGGGACAACTGAATCAAAGTTAAAAAAGAGCAAGCGAGAGCTGGATGGCGTTGTGATCCGGAGACTAATGGATAAGTACTTCGATGAAGCTAGGATATCATTACTCTTCCTAAGACGCATATGCTCCATAGATTTTACGATTTATGGAAAGCATAATTCGGGATGGTCTATCAGCAGGCAAACCCCATTGGACAAGGACATGAAATCATTCTCTGAGAGTGTGGTATGTTCTTTCACAAAGAATGATCAAGATACTAAAATCGATGGCAACGACAACTGGTGGGTTGCAATAGAAGATTTGCAGCCCGAAGCTGAGCAGCTTCCATATAGTCCGAGGAGGTTGATTAAAAACATTGAGTGCGGGATTGCTGCATTGGTTTCTTCCAAGATAAGTAGCCATGGTGCTGGAATAGTACATCCGAAGATTCTCCCGCCACAGATGTTCAGCATCCTTCCTCTACCGATACTGTCGGACCTTCCAATTTACATTCATGCCACATTTTCTCTATCAGGAGACCGACGGTCTTTAATTGTGGATGAGCACGGCGAGGAATCTCATGGTTCGTCGTGGAACAGATACCTCCTTGGAACGGCTTTGCCAAAATTATACATCTCGTTCCTTGAGGACATTGGAGCCCGCGTTCCTCGGGATGTCATCAACTTTTGGCCTCAATCAACCCCACCAAAAAGAAGCTGTTCCGAGACTATTTGTTCGTCCTTCTGGATGGAGTTACCGAAGAGTTCGCGACGCCTTTTTCCGAAAGCCCAACCATGTTCCAATTTAGGACGACGTCAAGCACCAGAACTATTTGACATCAAAAAAGCCATGTTTGACTTCTTACCTGAGGATCAATCTACCATCCTCGCACAACTGCTACTATCGTTGGAATTGCCTTTAGTTCGCCACGTTCCAAAAAGCATTGCAGACAATCTTAAAGCGTTTGCAAAAGTCAAGCGCATTACCGGGTCAGTTCTACGAGAACTCTGCAAAAAAGAATCCAACAGACTTCTGTTACAAAAAGCGGTGTCTAAAAACCCGGAAGTCTTAGAAGTGCTCTTGAAGCTAGCGATTCCTGCTGGAGATGACCAAAGCGATTTAGACGGTTGCCACTTTCTTCCTCTTAACAACGGTACCTTGGGCACTTTAAAGCTTCTTAAGCCTCACATTGTATCGACAGAATACTATATGGCTTCTACGGAGGAGATCAAGCTGTTTGAATTCGCATCAACTCTGTTGATATCGACAGAAACCGGAAAAACTTTTGAGAAAGCCCTCGAGAGCAGAAAATTCAATATCCAAAAGCTGCGACTTTGTCACGTTAAAAATCTATTAATGGAGCGAGTAGCACCCAAAACAGTGAGCGCAGAGACGAATATATGGCTCACTGAGTTCTGGAAATATTGGAATAAGAGTCTTGATTCACTTGCCCCTGGGTCGAGTGTTCTAACCGACGGCCTTGCAGTTTACCTAGCAGCTTGCGATGGCAGAGAGATGTATGTGGAGCCTTCAGCTCTTGAGGCATTTCCAGCAGTTATCAATCCAACAAGCGTCGAGCACCAACGTCTGTGTGGAAAAATTCCTGGGCTTTATATACTCAGCAATATTTTCATGCCGGTTTCTCAGGGAAGAGAGGGATCACTTTCTATAGAAACCTCTTTCTATCGATTTATCAGGGCGACGCGAACATTGGCATACAAGGAAGAAGTGAGCCTAGGAGTCTTCCTCGAAACCCACCTTAACCTTGTCGACATGAAGGTAACTCCTATCAATTGTCTATTTTATTCAAATATATCGCTTACACTATAATATTTAGATACTTCGATCACTCCTAATCGCCCACGCTCCTACACAGATGGAGTCGTTAAATATCAAACATCAAGAATTCGTCAATGTCAAGGATGATCTCAAATCAATCCTATTTTTGCCCAGTTGCGACACATCTTACACGAAGCTCATTTGTATACATGATGCCTTGATGACAGACAAGCCCTCCCTTTTAGTTCCTTGGATGAAGGAATATTCTCGATTCATTAACCCGGAGTTCGCAGTTAGGTACAAGAACTGCCTACTTAGCTTGGATATCAAGAAAATCCCAGAGGAAAAAGTTCTGATTAATCACATTTTGCCCTTACCAGAACTGTTATCGGGGCCCGACTGGCAGTGCTATAAACTTCTTATAGGGGCCATGTCCCAGATCTACAAGCCAGAAACGCATCAGCATTCCTTGGGGCTTTTACTGAAACAAAGAAAAGTTGCCGCTGACAGAAAAAATACCTTTTGTCAAGCTAGTAACCTATTTGACCACGAGGATCAAATATTCACATCCGCTTTCAGAATCGAAGAAGAGTCCAAATTTCTCCACAATGATATCAAAGCTTTTCGGTCCTTTTGGGTGAAGCTCGGTCTTCGCCATCGAGAACATGGCATTCTTAACCCTGCGGACTACCTTCAGTGTCTCCAAGCGATGAGACGGCGGATTGTTGTTCGAAATACAGCTCTAGATGCATATCTCGAGAGTGACTGTCTGGCTGTGTTGGCCCCCTTAATCACTCCAAGCTCCAGTGTACAGACATTTGGACCTGATGAGTGGCTTTCGATCTCACAGGAGGCAGTATTTCTTACTCAAACGGATTTCAACATTGATCCAGAATACCGACGGGATTTGATGGTTGCAAAGGCTACTCAACAACAAGTATTATGCCTGTCGGAGATTGTCTCACATGATTACGCGGCAGTTTGTTGGAGTCAGACATCATTCGCAGTTCATGAACCAACAAAAGAAGTTTTAAGTAAGGTCTCTAGCAATGGGAAACCATCAATCGCCATGGTATGGAAGCACCTTGAGAGCCTAAAAGAGTTGAGCCAAAATCTTGAAGAACAGTATATTCAAAGCTTCTTGGCGGATCTCCATTCTAGCTACGCATACATTCAAGATCACCTCCACGATGGCGGGGCTTCTTACAATATTGGAAACGCTGCAATTTGGCTGAACCTAAATTCAGCCGAAGGAAAATTCGAATCCTTGACTGAAGTCCATTCTTCGTGGACTGGTATCAAAGAACTTGTCCTCTCCAGTTCCTGCGATGCAGGCCGAATGAAAGCAGTTAGGCCTGGTTTGATGCGATTTGAGAACCTGTTAAGAGCTCTAGGATGTCATACCATCTTCTATCCTACTGTCACACGCCCCGTCCTCCACTACGGTAGCTCGGTATTAGCTTCGCTACAAAAGTTAAGAGGAGAAGGAAAACTGTTAGACGTCAAATTTCTCACCGAAGGAAAATATATCGAGGCGCACCGGGTGGTCTTAGCTGCAGTATCGGAGAAATGCGCTGTTCAATTCAGCGGAAGATGGCCCGTTGAGAGTGTGATCAAGTGTGGCGAGGAAGAGGACCCCGTTGATTATTTGTCTTATCATACTTTATCCACAATGATCAACTATGCCTACGAGGACAAAGTCGACTGGAGTGAAATGGAACTTTCAGATACCGACGATCCAAAGTCGAAGGCAACTAAGCTCGACATGCTGCTTGATCTCCTTAAAGGGGCTGATTACTGGTTGATCCCTGCCTTGAAATCTCAAGTCGAAAATAAGATTATTGTTACCAATAAGGAATTCCTTAATATCCAGACCGCTATGATAATTCAGGAGCGGGCGGCGGAGGCAGGCTCCAAGGCGATCGAGGATATGTGTATTGGGTTCATCGAATTGAATCGTCCGGTGTTGGAGGGAGTTTAGGGTTAACTAAGAGCTAGGGCCGTAACATTCGCCGTGTTGCCTCCCACATACCACAAACGTCCACTCCCCGCGAAGGAGCCTATTAGAGGCCTCAAGAGTACAGAAGATAAAACCGTCCATTACATCCGCCATGGGATTCCGTGGGCGCATTCCAAGGGCTAAAGATGGGAGAAAGGATTGTTGGAATTACGTTCTAGATCAAGGAAATAGTTTCGTGGATTTTGGAAACGGCGATTAATATAGTGTGTACAATTCTAAATACCCTCAGATAGTTCCCAACCTTGACTTTCGCGAGTTGCACAAACTACGTTCGGGGTTATGTATGTACTTGTAACGGGAGCGACCGTTAATGCAGTGGTACATATAGCGTGTTACGCGTACTCTATTAAGCGGCTTGGAGTATTGTAGTCTTTTGGGTCAGTGAGGTGACCCGTAAGCGTAACCGGGCATCATTATAGTACTATACAACGTGGCTCTTGTTTCCCCTATTTCGTAAGTGGCCATGGTCCCTACAGTCGAAAATAAGTAGGGCCAACGAGCACTTCTAAACCAGAGATGGCTGGATGACTCTGATGTCCGCCATGGAGGGGGCGTGGACTTATTTCCTTCACACCAGAAATTGCCTTGTAAACATCGAAAGAAGAAACAGTTGGCTGGCCGAAATCTGCCCTCTTAAAAATGGGAACTCCCATCCATTGGCTGATTTATAAATGTGCCTCGCCGAAGCCCTGTAACCAACGCCAACCTGTAACACGACAATCAGAATCTGTATCAAGTTTCTATTAACAGAGTTCGCAAGTTATCTCATGTACCAGCCGCCTCAGAAGAGATGCCCAATGCCCCTAGCGCTGCGGTCGCTCCCGAGCCATCCCCCCCACTAAAACTGTTTCCCATTCCCACCCTTCCGCAAGCGCCTTCCCGCCCCTCGACCATTGGTCACTTTACCTCCGTCCCAATTACCCCCAAATTTGATAGGCGGTGGCCAACAGCGATCTAAACTGGGGCGCTCGTGGGGGAAACGTAACGCAGTTTTGGCTAGTTCTGAAATTCGCCTTTCGGCCTTCCATGAAAGCTGAATCCCGGATGTTGAGAATTGTCTGTTGGATATAGCTATTCCAAGAGTAGCTCCAGACCCAGAATATGAACTTTCTTATTATTATCTAATAGAGCCATACGGCTCCAGCCTCGTATAACGTCAGCCTCGTACAGCGCCAGCCTCTCCCAATTAATGCGTGGTTCATATCGGCAGCCTCCTTACGGTAGAGAATTTGAGGAATTGAGTCTTGAGTTGAAATGAAACAATACTTACCCTAGAATGTTTCACGCGGTGCTGAAGCCTCGGCGCCGATGTCAGTTAGACCACCAACGAGCTATGAATCACGAGCCCGAACCAACAACCAGCAGGTAGGCCCGGCATCACTAGCGCTACCAACAGTCTCAAATACTCCGGCTTGCATGAACGCCGTGCACTTCTCGGGGGAACAGACCGCTTCTGTAACTGTTTGATGCTGTGGTTGTAGAAATGATTGGTTAACTGTAGCTAAAACCAACATCGCTTCCATCGTTTTGGGTCGAGATCGGACGAGGGTCGTAAAATAACGTACGTGTCGACATGTAGGCGTGTCGATATGTATGCAACATGACCTAGATGCGACGTAAACCCATGCAGTTTCGACTTACTCAGGGTTGCGAGTTGCAGCATTATTTCTATCTTGGGATGGATGCTGGTTTATTAGGGGTCAGACTTATATATTCCCACTTTCCTACTCCTCCTTCTACAAGTTGTCTTCGGAATACACAACATCACTCTATAACTTTCATTTCACGCATCATGCCCCAAGAAGACAATATCTCCATTCGGTACCGACGGGTGACAGCTGTGAACAGAGACGCAATAACCCCAAATTCTAGTACAGACCCAGAATCAGAAACCGACGGTGAACGAGCGTCAACTCCCAAGAGTGACCCCAAAGATGGAAACGACACAAAACCAGAGCCAGAAACGCTATTGCATGATGATCCATTTAGCAGCGAAACCAGCAAACAGCTCTTTAATGCAATTGATGAGCTACGAAAGTGCGGCGCAGGACAAATACTCGATCTCCCGCAAGTATGTGCATCAAATGTTCGCATTTAAAAAACAATGCTAACCTGTGAACAGCTCGTAATTGTCGGGCAGCAATCCGCTGGCAAGTCCTCGCTGCTCCAAAGCTTGACAGACATTCCTTTCCCAGTCGGAGACGGCTTGTGCACTCGATTCGCGACACGTATCGTCTCCAGAAGGACTGCGCCCGGAACCGCTGACGTTGTTCATGTCTCTGTCGAATCAGGTGAAATTGACCCATTTGGTTATGGAGAAAACGACGGTCCTACTGGGAACTTTAACCCAGCCGTGCCATCTCTGACAGCTGATGTTTTCAAAACGATTGTGGATCAAGTAATTAAACTCCCACCTTAATACTTGCTGGTTATTAAACTTACTGTTTTAGGCAAGTGATTATATGGGAATTCGGACACCAGGCGGACTCGGAAGGAAGAATTTCTCCAGCAAGGTTCTCAAGATCGAACTATCTGGACCCAGCCGTTCTCATTTTGGGATTCTTGATGTGCCCGGAGTGTTCAGTGCTAAGAAAACCGGGATAACCGAGCAGGAAATGAAAGGCGTTACAAACCTAGTAACGTAATACATGGAAAAGAAGGAAAATATAATAATGTAAGATTTCCTTCCATCCAATTTTATATTTATGCTTACGAGAATCAAGCTGCGTGGTACCAGCCAATAACGATTTGTCTAATCAACGGATAATCGATCTGGCATTAAAGCACGCCGCAAACACATCTAATGTCGTGGGCGTCTTTACCAAATGTGATACCCTTCCAGAATCCGAGGTTAGTAGTCCAAGCACCCCCCTAATAGTCCCCTTTGGTTTTTTGAGGTCGAATTATTCACTCACTATAATATTAGGTCGCTCAGATCGTTGAGATTGTTAAAGAAAATAAAGAGATTCCTCTTCAAAGCGGATGGTTCGTCGTTCAAAACAAGAAGCTTAATGCGCCCTCTTCATTCGATCAAGAGGAGGAGGAAAATGCGACCTTCGGTAATGGCCTATGGGTCACCATACCCACTCGACAACGGGGCACCGCTGCGTTGAAGGAGTTCCTCGCCCATGCCCTCTGCAGACGCATTCGCGAAGTTTTTCCCAGTATGAAATCAAGAATCATGCACCTCTTAGCAGAGCAGCGGAAAATGCTAGCGCAACTTGGGGATGAAAGACCAACTCCGAATGAGCAGCATAAATATCTCCGAGAAATCGCGAGAAGGTATCAGAAACTCGCATATCACGCTCTAAACTCCCCAGAGGAGTTGCCTTTTGATGACATGAAGCTACGCGGCTTGACGCGAACTGCCGCCGAATTGTTCGCTGACATCGTGAAAAACGAAGGACATTTATATTCTTTCCAGGACGTCGGAGAAGTTGAAGATATAGCAGCCGCTGGAACTCCACCACGCAAATTGGCGAAGCTACCAGCAAAAAAAGCAGACGCTTTGTATAATGAGATTAGACTCCAGATTAAGAATAATCGAGGAGTAGAACTACACGGAATGACTAACCCCAAGGTTCTGAAACCACTTTTCAATATGCAGACGAGCAAATGGGAAGAACTTGGCTCATCATATTTAACTGATGTAATGTTGACAAGTGTAGATGTTTCAGTTGGAATTCTTGACTATGTTTTAAAAGACATGGGGGCTTCAGATAACACGAAGTCTGAGCTTATGAATATAGTTTTGGAGTTTGAGGACCAGGCACGTGGTATTGTATTTCAAAAGCTTCGCACATTTTTCCATGACAAGTCGAAGTTTCCCCTGCAAACAAACGATGAGTCGTTTGGTGAAAAGGTGAAGAAAGCACAGCAATTACGGTTCAAGGCAGCCTTAGAACGGTACCAGAGGAAGCACAAGCCGGAGCAGTTTCTATTATCACTTTTACCCAACAAAGACCCGCTAGGTCTTTCACAGGCTCCACTAGCTGTTTACCAGTCATGGGCGATTGTGGATGTGAACGAAATTGGCGACTTGCTTGAGGAGATTCATCCACGGGGCGCTCAGAATACTGAAGATGAGATACATGACTTGCTGAAGGCATACTACGAGGTAATTCCAATGCACCTAGTGGAAACAAGTTGTTGCCCTTTCAATTTATTCTTCACGTCTGCATGCTACTATTTGAAAATGTTCCAAAGGGTTTTCTATTTATCTAACTGACGGCTTTCTTAGATTGCTCGACAGGAATACATCACCTACATCACGAAAGAAATAATAGAGCACTTTCTTGAAGATCCAAAAGGGCCTGTACTTGGTCTATCCGTGGAATACATTCAAGAACTCTCCCCTGATCGAATTGGCTTGTTGGGAGGAGAAGATGACGATATTATTGCAAGCCGAAGGGAAGCGAAGGTCAATATTGAGAAACTCGAAGAGGCACTGAAGATTGCAGACCGTGCTTTAAACGCGAAAGGGATCGAGAAGTAAGGTCTTTCTCCTTGTAGGAAAAGTGCGTAGATATATTTCCTTTTGACATGCCTATGGGAGAAACTACATGATAATTTGATATCTCAATAACTAGAAATTCACATGAAGCGTACCAATTGTGATAGTGAACAGCTATTGCAACCTAGGGCCCCGCTCGTCCAATATACTGCCTCTTCTCCTTATGTTGCCTCTCCTCCTGGTGCCTCTCCTTTTGCCGTCTTCTCCCATCTCCCCGTTTCCTCTCCGCCGATGCCTCCACCCATTTATCCGTCGCTTTCATGTATCACCTTCCCCCTCTTACAATCTCCGCCTCTAAGTCCCGCTAGAGCGCCTCTTTCTTGATTGTCTTGGTGCTGGTGTCGGGATTTCTTTCTCTCCGCTTTCCGCGGTCGGCTAGAATCGCCTTTAGTCTTTATCATATCACGACTATATCACCATCCCTTGTTCCTACCCGTCAGGAAGTCAAATCACCAAGTAAGCAACGGTGTCTTCGGTATTTAGGATGCTGCAATGAGTAGAATTTCTAGTTTGGGGTACTTAACTAGGGGCATGGTGTCAAAGAGTTCAGCCTTTGGAGAGAGCATAATGTCATCGACTTCAATCATTCCAGAAGCCCTTCCCACCACGCGAGTTTCCAAGAAGAGCCTTCCCACTCACGTCCACTTGCACGCCGTCGTATGTATGGGATAGCCCGGCTGCCCCACCGCTCCAGCCACTAGCCACGGCGTCTCCAACCTGGGCCTTGCCCTTAATCGTGACATTCTTGTACTGGTGCCCGGCAAGCGCTTCTCCCACAGCCGCGCGAAGCAGGTTGTCCACACCGCGGGATATCTGCTCAAGAAGCTCTAGAACTCGTGTGTCCTGGATCTCCGCCACCTCTCGCTGAGCGAGCTCGCGACGGGCCTGCGGTGCAGGGAACAGCTGCTCGATGTTATTGATAAAGCCGGTGATGTTTGAGACGAGCTCCTTGAGCTCGCCCCGACGGTGCACAGCCCATGCCGCAGTTCTCAAGATGCTAGGCCCCTTCTGCCTTTTCTCTACCATTGTTTCAATCATACTATTTAGTGCCACAACGTTAAGGTCCTCGGACGGAGCATCCATTGAGGAAGAATCGGGAGCATATTTCTTAGATATCTTTTCCGAGTCGGCGAAGAGGACGAGCATTTGGTGAAGCGAGCCCTTTACAACCTGGAGTTCAGCAGGAGTAGCGTCTCGCCGACCGAGCTGGGGGTCGTCGAGGACATTGACGGCCTGGCCCCATCGTGTGAGACGGAGCTTAGCGCAGCTTAGGGAGAGCTGCTCGGTTTGGTAGTCCCGCTTGAGGTTCTGGCCGAGGTGGACGTACTTGAAGCAGTCTACGCACGCGGTGAACGCTGCCGCGATGCCGACAGCGCCGGCAACGATTCCAAATGGTTCAGCCATCTATTGGGATGTTTTAGTACTCGCAGGTAAGGTGTTTCCAAGCCTTGAGCGGCGGATACCGGGGCTCATCGTTGAAGGGAAAGAGTATGTACGCCGTGCCAGTGTCGTCGCTGGGCTCCTGCAGCCCCCTAATCGGTGCCTGGCGCAAGCACATTGTCGTAGAGCGCTAGTAGATTAGGAGTTAGGCTTAAATCCTTTAGCTATTTGAGGTTTGAGTTAAGCCCCGAAGCATACAAATAGTACGTAGGTAGGTAGTGTAATAGTTCAATTGATCTATTTATCCTATATACGATAGTTACTGCTTGTAGCCTTCTGTTCTGTTGCGCCAACGGGAGACGCCATACAATTCGTGTGCGTCCCCGTATTCCCGTCCTTCCTCCAACATCACGCTACCTAGTACAGCTGAGGTTGGAGGCCATGCATATGCCGCATATAAACAAAGCATCCCATTGGCTACGACCCTAAATAGCTCTTCACCCTCTGTTGGTTGTCCCCCATTTCCCCCTCTCGGCCCCGACCTTATGTGAGGGAAGCTGTGAGATATAGTAGACTGGCCGCGCTCATCCCTTTGGGAACACGCCGTGCTTGACGGCAGTTAGCGCTACGGTCTCTAGATGGCGCATCATGAAGGGGAGAGCCTATTAGAACTTAGTGCTTAGTACTAGCATTATTAGTACTACTAGCATTACTAGCATTACTAAGTCTGCTCTCCTTATATTAGTATAAGGATATTAAAGGCCCTATATTATATTAGTAATAGTTCTGTATTATATTAGGTTTAGTAGTTAGCATTAATAAAATCTCTTTATACCTAAAAGCAGGTCCTATTATATTTAACAGCAGCAAGCCTTGTTGGGTTAAGCGCTAGCAACAAGCTCCTTCATATAAGTGCGGTAACCTCTCCACCATTCCCCTTCATGAAGTACGAGGAGGTCAAGATCACAATGAGCTTTGGTTTCAGCATAGGCGACTTTATCGCGGCGATCGAGCTTGCCAACAGAATCCGTAAGGAATTCGTCGATGCGCCAAGTCAGTTTAAGGCCATCTCTGACGAGTGCGTATTATCCCAACGGTACTTTGACTATGACTAACCATTTAAATTATGTAGGGTGAGAAGCCTTTCAATCGTGCTTCAGGATGTTGAGGATCGCCTATCTGGACCGGACCTCGATGAGCGACAGGAGAAGGAACTAAGGGACATCACTAATAGCTGTGGTGACGTTCTCAGTGAACTGAAAAAAACTCTAGACAAATACAGTGAGCTGAAGTCGGGCTATGCGGGTGCGGGGACCAGAGCGAAACGAATCTGGAAGAGACTTAAATGGGAAACGGATGATATAAAGGAGCTTCGAAGTCGTATTATCGTAAATGTTACCCTCTAGAATGCGTTTCAAGGGAAAATTGACAGGTAATTAAGTATATCCCCTCTATGTAAGCAGTTGATTAAACAATTCCAGTCAAATATCTGCAGCGATAAAAGCCAGCGTGGATCAGTTGCACGCTCGGCAAGACAGTCAAGAACGTCATAAAGAATATGATGCCATTCTTGACTGGATTACCCTACTCAATTATGAGTAGCCTCAGGTCCGTAGCTACCACCACATATTCGAGGGTCTTCATTATCGTCGACGCTCTTGATGAGTGTCAAGTATTCGATAATGGTAGTACAAAATTTCTAGAAGCCATCCTTAATCTCCAGGCTGAGTGTAAAACAAGCATAAACATTTTTGCAACGTCGAGATTTATTCCTGAAATTAGGGAAAGATTTACGGATGCCATTCAGGGAGATTGTTGCACACCCAGAAGACGTACGCAGATACCTCGACGGTCATATCCAAGGGCTCCCTAGGTGTGTACGGCAAAGTCTAGACCTACAGGTTGAGATAAAGGACAAGATTTCAAATGCTGTTGACGGAATGTACGTTATGCTCGTATACTGGAGAAATAATACTAATTTACATTTCAGGTTCCTACTTGCAAAACTTTACCTTGATGCGTTGAAAGGTAAGAAGTCACCTAAGGCTATTCGCAAGGCCTTAGAAGAGCTGCCGACCGGATTCCAGGCGTACGATGAGACATATGACAAGGCGTACGAGGATGCCATGGAGAGAATTGAAAATCAGATTAGTGATGAAAAGGAGCTTGCAATGCAGATTATCTATTGGATCACTTGCGCAAAGACACCTCTTACCACATCTCAACTTGAGCTTGCACTTGCCATCGAGCGAGAATCGTCTGAATTTGACGAAGATAATATATGCCCAGTCGAAGACATGGTCTCTGTATGTGCTGGGTTGGTCACAATTGATGAGGAGAGCGGTATCATCCGGCTAGTCCATTACACAACGCAGCAATACTTCAAGCGGACGCAAGGGAAATGGTTTCCACAAATAGAGGCCGATATGGCAGCAATATGTTGCACATATCTCTCATTTGACAAGTTCGGGGGTGGAATCTGGCTAGATGACAAGCAACTAGAACAACGGGAAGAGGAGAATGTGCTTTACAGCTACGCCGCGCATAATTGGGGACTCCATGCTCACGAGGCTTCGGTACTTCACCGGGAAGTTACCACATTCCTCGAGAAACAAGCTCAAGTTGAGGCCGCGAGCCAATCACAACTACATGGAGTAATAATCCAAATAGCGATAGTTAGGCTTCACCAACCACGGAAAATGACAGGGCTACATTTAGCAGCATACTTTGGGCTTGAGAAAGCTGTAAAGTTCTTAGTTGGTAGGCAGAGTCCGGATGTAAAAGATAGCAACGAGCGGACACCGCTTTCGTACGCAGCTGAGAGTGGGCACGAAGCAGTCGTAAAGTTGCTGCTTGTAATAGATGGTGTTGATCCATCGTCAAAGCTTACTGGCCTAAGGGTGACATCTCTATATTTTGCTGCTGCAAAAGGGCACGAGGCGATCGTGAGGCTGTTGCTTGCCCAGGACGGCGTTAATCCAGAATCGAAGGACAGTTACGGCCAGTCGATTCTGTCGTTGGCCGCTGAGAATGGGCACCTGCCAATAGTGAAGCTGCTACTTGACATAGATGGAGTTCACCCAAACCAGAGGGGCGGTAGAAGGAAGGAAACACCGCTGTCGTTTGCATTTTGCAATAGGCACGTACCAGTAATCAAGCTGCTGCTTGCTAGGTGCGCCAAGGACGGCATTAACACAGACACCCAGGATGGGCTTAGTGGTTACACGCCGCTACACAACGCCGCTCTAATAGGAGACGAGGAAGTAGTAAAGCTACTGCTTGCCCAGAGGGGTGTCAACGTAAATAACCTCAACATGCACACCTACACGACGCCAATTGTAGATGCAGCTGAGGGAGGATACGAGGCGATAGTGAAGATATTGCTTGCGCAAGAGGATATTGACCCAGACTTTTAGGATTCGCCATTTAAAGCTACGGCGCTACAGAGGGCCGCTGAGAACGGACACGAAGGGGTCGTGAGACTATTGCTTTCCCATAAGGATAGTAGTCTAGACGATGCCATATGGACTGGCGGGTGAGCAACGCCGCCCTCACTTTTTCGATGCCCTCATGATATACTGTGCGGGCCTAGAAGCCCCAGCCTTGTCCCTAATGGGCAGGATGAGCGGTTAGCGCCGTCCCAAATTAAATAAGGGCGTTACGTAGATTCATGTCGATTAATAAACATTGAAGAGCCTTAGTTTGATGAATAATCACCAACTCTGTTCATAAGCTGAGAAAGCGTCACTTCACCCATAGCTCCCGCCATCCCTTGGGCAGATGGGTAACCCGTACCCTGCCTGGACGGTTTTGACTTATATTTCTATACAGCTTAATTCCGGCATATAAGTGCACATACGTGTAGGTTCAATAGACCATTCGTCGACCAAAGACGAAATAGTTGTGTAAATAAATTATGTGAGGAAAATAACGGGCATGAGTTTAATATTTGCAATACAATTGTGCACCAGCAAAGCTGAGATGTCTGGGTTCAGGAGGTAAGTTGGTGTCTATCTATAAATCCAGGATAAAGCTGTCTCCTCCACGTGTAAAACTGCCGAATAGACCTAGATCCCAGTGCTCAGTAGAGCTGTCTAACAATGTTATCGTTATTATTCTCTTCCCAAGATTTAGACTGGTTGTGAGACAGCCGGATAATGGCTTCCACATTCCCCTGCACTAGCGGCAGTGCTGCCAACCGATCAAACCGAGCACGATCATTGTCCAAGGCCGCCTTCAAAGGAGCCTGCTCTGCAATACTGGCCTTGGTAGCCCGGATTGTCTCGACAGCGAAGAGCGAAATCCTCGCCGCCAAATCATCAACATGGGCTCGAAGAGCCTTGGCGGTAGGATGCACGGAATTGACCCATCCCACACGAGCTGCTTCGGTACCAGAGACCTGCGCTGCGGTGAGCATGTACTCAGAAGCACGTCCCGGACCAATCAGCCTTACCAGCTGTTGCAGCCCACCGACATGAATAAGTCCGACGGCAGCCTCGGGGGCGCCAAATTGCGCATCTGGCCCGGCAAATCTCATGTCCATTCGAAGCAGGTGTTCATCCCCAGCGCCCCAGGCTCGGCCGTTGACCTCGCCGATGAAGATGACTGGGGTTGTTAAGAGATGATCCAAGTTTGCGTAGTACATCTCTAAGAGGGCCGAAGAATTGCGCCCTGGAATTGAATCTGGCAGGAAGATATTCAGGTCGATCGGGGCGGCCCAGAAACCAGCTGTGTCGCTGTCGAAAACCACAACTTTGGTCTCGGTCTGGTTGTTTAAGCTGAGCATAAGAGAGTTGAACCCAGTGATGACGTTGGCATCCCAAAGATTAACGGGGGGGTTCGATATAGTAACGCGCTTGGCGCTGCATGAGTGATTGATGCATGATTGCTTCAAGACCTGAGCCCCGACCATGCCATGCCAGGGCTGAGTGAGAGATAGAAGGACGAGGCATTTGGTTGCGAGTTTGAAGATGGCCATGTTTATCAGAGTATAAAGTGTGCTGTGTATTTTAGTCAGAACAGTCTACCGGTTCAATTGCTATGTTTATGGCAGTATATATAGTCGTTGGATAGTCATTGCCATCCGGTGATTATGGACCAGGCGCACATATTGCCTATTGTGGAAAGTTAGCGCCATATTCATATGCCCTATAACTCCGCCATAATGCAGTCTGACACTTGACTAATCTGACCATACTATTTATAAAAAAAAGTTACAAGGCGCTGTATAAATACAATTACGATAACAGCTAGGTTCTAACCTTTATGAGCAGGAGTCATGGTTCTTAGCCGCGTGTATATAATTTGTCCTGGGCCACACTTGCAAACCCAATGTATAGAAGGTTTCCTTTGGCTTCACTTTGCCGGATTGACCCTACCCAGCCAGTGCCAAGCATACTCAAAGCCCATACTACCTTCACGATGCTATCTTTACTCCTCCAAAACGCCTACCCTCGCGCCACCAAAAACAGGATGGCCGCTACCCATCCATCGCTCAAAGCTAGCCGCGCCAGTTTTTTCCAAGCAGCGGCGCTGAATTTTGTTCTCCTTCAGCTGCTCTTCTTCGGCCTTATCAGCTATCTTTTCGGCTCCCTGTTTCAGCAAACGTCTCGCACACACGCCCTGAACGTGCTGTGGGTGGATTATGATGGCGGCGTGATTGGTGATGCGGTACGCGATGCCTACAAGTCTCTGCGGTCGGATGGCTTTCCCAATGTTGTCGAGCACCCGAGGGACAAATTCCCATCCGAAAGGGAAATGAGGGAGGCCGTGTGTGACACTACATATTGGGCAGCTCTGTATACCGCTCCTGGCTCCTCCGAGAGGCTGGAACATGCACTTTCAGGGGCCGCATCGCAGTACAATCAATCCAATGTACTGTTTTACATCTGGAATGAGGCCAGATACCCGACTGTTCTTGATAGCGCCATTTCCAGCACCCTTCAGATGCTCTCCAATGCTGCCCGTGCCGCTTACACAGCTCGCAACAGCACTTTTGCACTGGCTACGATCCAGCCTAACGATACAACTGCGATTTCCACCTTTGCGAACCCTTGGACTCTATCGTCCATAAATATTCAGCCAACGACCCAAGGCTCTCGGGCTGTGTACAATACGATATGCATAGTGTTAATCCTGATTCAAGATTTCTTCTATCTTGCCAGTATTAACGGACTCTACGCGCAGTTTAAAATCTACAACAAAATATCGCCTACGCGTATTATTTTTACCCGGGATATCATCTCCGGCACATTCACCATGGTTGGCTCGTTGCTTGTATCTGCCGCCATCTGGGCGTTCAAGGACGGCTGGATGGTTTCTGGAAAACAGTTCGCAATCAACTGGCTAATCATATGGATTTTCGCTCACGTCAATTTCCTCGCCATCGACGTCTTCACTATCTGGCTTCCACCCCAGTACATCCCCATGGCCCTCATTAGTTGGATTGTAACCAACGTCACGTCCATCTTGTTACCGTTTAGTCTCTCACCCTCATTTTACCGTTGGGCATACGCTTTGCCAGCGCATGAGGCTTACGAGGCCCTTACGAATAATTGGTCCAGCGGTTGTAACCCACACCTTTATTATGCCCTGCCAATTCTGTTCGCCTACGAGATAATTGGTCTCGCCGCCACCGCTGTAGGTGTCTACAGGCGATGCCACTTTGCTGTCGTAGCCGAAGAAGCTGCTCAGGAGGCGATGCGCCTGCGTATGGAGGTGACATTGAAACTCGAGCACGAGCGCAGCGGGTATTTGGGACTCAGCTACGACGAAAGTAACGCCAATGGTTTGCAGAAGGATGCCAACGGTGTACCATCTGTCTCGAAGGCGGGGATTACTAGTCTTCAGAAGAACATACCAAATAAACTGAGGACTATGGCAGAAGAGAAAAATAGGGCAGATATGGAGACAGCAATTGAAGAGCTTGGAAATGAAATTGTGAGGATGGAAACCCGGGCAAGTCAGGGAGCGAACCTCGGACCGAGTTTCAGGTTAGTAGGTTCACAGCCTACATAGCGGTACGACATTGTAGGAATTTTATCATATTCCAATCTTTTTACTTACAAATGTGCACTATAATGTATACTCTACTAGCATAACAAATATCTGGAGTATTTGTATGCTCTTTTCTGCCACTAGTATAGGTAGATATAAACTTTTAGCAATTTAATCGAGTCACAATCCAAGGACTTTCCTATACTGCACAATACACAGAACGTCAAGAGATTCAGACAATGTTTACATTGACTCTATAAACCACCCTTCTCATACGTCTATTGCCACTGTTGATAAAAGCATGCAGTGACTAGGCTACTTGTTTCTGCCATTCCTCAGTAGAAATAACTTCGTGCGCAAACGACGGCCAACTATGCTCTACAGCTGCTTTCATTGACGCTATAGTCCAGCCGGCTGTGGCATCGTTTCTATAATCCCTAGCGTTAGCAATGTTTTTAAGTCTCAAAATGATCAGGCCATGAGACTTACAGCATAGTGACCTTATATCCCCTGTAAACGAAATGTTAGTATTTTATTTTGAAACGTCTGTAGATTTTCTTTACAACTCACTCTTCATTTGCCATTCGGGCAGTAGTTTCAATACACGTGTTTGCAACTAGCCCAGCAAAAACGAGATTGGTGATGTTCCGTTGCCGAAGTTGCCGAAGCTGCCAATCAAGGTCGGTGTTTTTGAACGAGCTGGGACCATGGTTAACGAGGCAGGCGACGAGCCGTGGCTGTCCAAATTACTCACCTCTGGTTCCAATGTTTAGATATCACGACGTCTCCATTTTTCGGTTCTGGTTCGAGACCCTTGTAGATTTCGGCGCCGAATGTTCCCTCTTCAAACGAGTGGGAGCTCTCAACACTGCGCAACATTGGATTCCAATGTTCAAAACCCGCGTATTTGCCGTCGTGATATTGCTGATGTAGGCTATAGTAAACGGGGATTTTAGCTGCGCGCGCAGCTTGCAGAGCCTGTTGAATGTGCACGATCGTCTCGGAATGGGTTAGAGAATCGCTGAGTGCAGCAGTCGCCTTGCCATCTGGATGAAGAAAGTCATTGTAGACGTCAATGAGTACGAGAGCTGTCTTCTGAGCCATGTCTGGTTGCTAGGTGTTGTCGTGATTAAAAATAGTTGGTGGAACTGTTTGTTATGTTGGTGTTAATTTCTATTGTATAGAATTATTCTTCACTTATATAGTCACTACACACACTGTGCTACAATTAGTTGACGGCAGGTAGAGACAGGCGTGGGATGTAACATGAGGCACTGGAGCGCTCCCATTTCCAAAATAGTGATGTCAGGAGGGGTAACTTGGTTCGAAGATGGAAAATGAGAGCTAGGGAGGTAAGACAGTGCACACTGTTGGCAACGGCTATTTCCAAGTGTAGCGCTCTTACTTCCATTTCGATACTGGCGCCATTGATCTGATTACAGTACAGCACCAAAAGTATAATTAGTTGACGGCAGGTAGAGATAGGGCACGATGTGACGCACAAAACTGCGAGGGCGCTCCTATTTCCAAAATGGTCATGTCAGGAGGGGTAATTTTGGATCGAAGATGGAAAGTGGGGGGTGGATGCGCGGGGGGCGTGGGAGGTACGGAGGCTAAGACAGTACACGTCAGCAACGGCTATTTCTAAGGGTTGCGCTCTTACTTCCATATCGATACTAGTGCCGTCGATCTGATTTAAAGTACGGCGCTAAAAGTATTCGTACAGGCCCGTGTGGCGACAGGGACCCCACCAGCCGAGTTCACAACTGGGCAAACGCGCGACAGGCACGCTATTTCCCATACAAAGTGTCAACCTGTATTGTACATCCCGTAGGTTAATAATGCCCATTAAATGTCGAGAGATATAGATATGGCTTCCCTTTTCACTTTTTTGCTGCAAGTATTACAATATGGCCTCACTTCCTCCTTTGAAAGGCCACTGCAATTTTGGTGGTATCGTTGTCACGGTTCATCAGCCTAAACTTCCAGTCAACGTCTCCCTTTGTCATTGTCTTGACTGTCGCGCATCAGGAGGCACTCTGTATAAACAAGGCTGATTTCAAAGCCGCGTTTCCATTTGGCCACAAGAAACTAACAGAATTCTAGATTTGCAGTCAATTTAATTGTGCCTTCCTCAAATGTCGAAGTCAGTGGCAACCTTATTCCCAGTGTTTACAGCACTGAAGCTGCCTCTGGCAACCATTCAAATAGGCATTTTTGTCCGCGATGTGGATCGTAAGACATAACCAATGCGATTTCCGCGACACCTCATATTTGACATTGACTAATTCGTGGCATAATTCTAGGCCAATCTATACCACAGTTACAGAGAATCCACACACTACTTTTGTAAAAGGCGGGCTATTTGGCTACTCTGAGCAAAGCTTGCAACGACCCTTCAAAGAGCAGTGGTGGCGTCGAGCCGAGACATGGGAGAAGCCATATGTACCAGATGAGAATAAAATATTTTAAGCGCAGGCAAATCTGAGGAGATCGGAGATAAAAGATAAATAGCCAATCATATAGTTACCAAAGTAATTATCAAAGTAAACGGCGTAATAGATAGTGTGATTACTTATACACTAAACTACAAGGCTAATATTGATACCAAATATCATTACCAGCAATCCTAAAAATCCACATCATTGATTGAGACTATTTCTTACTGTCTGCTAGCAAATTCTGAATTGCGCCCTTGAGAAAACTTAGGATGCCTTCACTGCCTTCACGTACGTCAAGTCCTGGAGGAATAGTGATGACGCTGACAGAGGGCAATGAAGCCTTTGCAACCGTGACTGCCTGATCTTGTTCTTCAGATGTCCATTGACTGGAGCAAATCTGCCCTGTAGTCAGCTTCTTGTAGTTTCAAGTCAACAACCGTTCCGGGGCAAAATACCAAAATTCCAGGAGGACACACGAGGGCGTCTAGCACCACTTCAAGCTCTTGAAGCGCTTCGTGGAAATCCCCGTCAATAACTGCATTCACTCTCGGACGAACCCAACTCACTTGACGCATTTGCAATATGCACAATGCCATGATTGTTGTCAAGACTCTCGAGGAGCTGACTTACAAGCAGAGCTGCTCGTTCAGGAGTCTTATTGACAGAAATAAGATAAATCGGCATCTTTGACATGGTCAGATTGGTTTGAATTGGTTTGAGTCGTATAGAAAATTGCTAGAATATTTACATTGGCGTTTATTGGGGTCTTATATCTTTCGACTTATTCCGGATCGTGGAACAAAGTAGGATGCTAGAGTAACACTACAGCTGTGCTATAATTGCCTGAAGTACTCGAGCGAAGTTAGTTTGTCCCCGAATGATGACCGCGCATGCAAGCCACAGCGCTCTTCTTTCCTCATTGGGGTCCTTCATATATTTTTACACTAACCATAGTTGCAACATAAATTATGATGTAACTTAGATATTCTGCAATCCTCCGAATTGCGGTGATTTATCAGCTGGTATTGGCGGCCTAACCTATTTGACTGCCTATCCAGAACACGTTGCATCATATTTTCAAAATGGACTAAACGAGCATCTGAACTGGCGGAATGGCATTTTCTATATAAGGCTGCCTTTAGCAGCTATGCTACAAATATAACTCAAAACAATTACAATTTCAAAATATTTGCATCACTATCTATTGCATGTCAGTTTCTACCAATATGGCAAAACTCATCGTGATTATCGCCATCACTGGCAACCAGGTATGTTTGGCTCTTCTTATTATTGTTATTAGACGACGACTTCGTAATTTTTGCCTCTATTTCCTCGAAAAAGCCAGTTTCTAACCGGCTGCTCATAGGGCTCTTCTGTTGCAAATGCCTTCCTCAAAGATGGTGCATGGAAGATACGAGGTGTTACTCGAGATCCTTTGAAGCCTGCAAGCAAAGCTCTCGCTGCTAAAGGCATTGAAATAGTCAGGGGAGACGTAGACGATGTCGATTCCATCAAGGCTGCTGTTCAGGGGGCTTCCATTGTGTATGGAAACACGGCATTCTCAGAAGCTTTCTCAAACCCAGCCGTAGAACATGTGGCTAAGCTTTCACCGGGCCAGACGCTTCGAGAGTGGTGTTACGAGACGGAACTGCAGCAGGGGAAAAATATCGCCGACGCCGTTGCCACAGTACATGATCTTGACTTGTTCGTTTGGTCTTCCCTATCAGCTGCGAAGAAATGGAGCGGAGGAAAGTATACCGGCGTTTTCCATTTCGACTCAAAGGCGCATGTAGTCGACTATATCAATAGTGTGCACCCGCGACTGGCTAAGAAGATGTCGATTCTCCAGATGGGCCTATATGTCACCAATTGGAAATGGGGCCAGGCCGCTGTTCCGTGGGAAAAGGTTTCCTGAATCTATCCATCCTTGGTTCCGAGAAGCCCTCTCTAACGTGTAAATAGGGCGAGGATGGGTCGATGATACTCCGTATCCCTGGTAATGGTGACATTCCAATCCCTCTTGTTGTTCCTTCCGACGCAGGACATTTCGTCAAGGCTCTCACACGGCTGCCAGCCGGTACAAACCTCATCGCCTTCGGTGATCGCCTTACCTGGTCCGACTATGTCAAGCTCTGGAGCAAGGTCACAGGTGTTCCAGCCACTTTTGAAAAGTCGACGGTGTTAGAGCACTCTAAAATTGCACCAGGAGGGTACGGGGAAGAGATGGCGGAGATGTACGCATATGCCCAAGACTTCGGCTATGATGGTGGTGATCCGTCCGTCATTACAGTCCAACAAGTAAGTGCCGAGCGACAACCAATAAACCTATATTACTGTATGCTGAACTAACTTTTCTCGCTCGTAAAGCTCGACTTCCATGTTCCAGTAACTAGAATTGAGCAGTATATCCGAAGCGAGGATTGGTCTCCGCTCTTGTTCACTAAAGGGGCCTAGATACGGAAGATATCCCAATGACAATTTAGTTAACAAGTAGTCTGTTCGATAACCCACAGTGCTTGGGTTGGAGCACGGTTTCCCCCTCTTGGTCGTTTTCTTCGCGAGGCCAGTTATTTGTTTCCGTTCTAAACACGCAGTCCTTTGTATATCATTCCTATTCGCTCAACTCCAATACACGAAGTAGGGTTTCAGGTGACCGCTAGGGGTGAATTCAAGGTCTCGAAATAGTTGGTCACAATTCGAAGAGGCGGCTGTAGGCATACAAATCCTTCAAAACAGCTGCTAAGGGACGGCTCAGCTCCAAGGATAAGCTGTGCTGTATCGTCAGCCAATGCTTGTTCCCTCTGCAGGCTCTGAGACAATTTCTCTTGGAAAATCGCCCGCTCTGGCAACTGGCTGACATGGCTGAGCAAACTCTGCTGCAGTTTAATTGAAGTTATGTCTAGCTGTAGGCGGAAACTCCAGTAATGAACAAGTAAACCAGCAACTGGTCCGGAATGGAAGACAAGTTGATGGAACTTGTTAGAGTACTTTGGCACACATTCGGCGTCATGATGCTTGCGATCATGTGTCGTGGGCAAGTTACGGGGCCAGTATAGCGGCTCCGAAGTTGTGGTTTCGAGCGCAGATAGCCACCCTTCAAGTTTCTGCTCCAAGTCGGTAGTTTGTGTAAGCAGAGACATTCCAGTTTCAAAGTGTAGAGCCGTATACCCAGTGGTAGTACTGGCGGAAAGTAGGTCGAAACATTGCAGCAGGTTTGGGATATGTACTCCTAGGTCAGTCAAGTGGTCGCGCGTCGATTTATTAACGTGCTCGAAAGGGATGCCCAGCCAATCCGGTTCAGCAAAAAATGTCTGCTCTCGTTGCTCTATTGCAGTGAAAACTGCAACGCCACGAAGACCACAGAATGCCTTCTGCATACCACATGACGTTAGCAGGGGCTGTGGTCCACTGGCCTGTAAAGCTGCCAGGGCGCCTTGCATGTGCGGTCGATATTCAGCGCTCTGAGTCGCCGCCGCTCTTAAGTGTTCAAACATGTGCATCGAGATCGATATGTACAGAAACGCCTGATAAGCCGACGCAGATACTTTCGCGTCTTTGGATAAGAAGCGACTTAGGAGATGGGAATATTGCCCTACTGCTATGGTATAGCTCGAGTAGGCAAGCTCCTCCAAACCAGCGTCACCATGCAAGCTCCCATAATACAAGCTCAAGAGGCTAAGTAGCGAAAGGTCCAGTGTCGGAATACTCAAGCTTGAGAGTGGAAGTAGAGCTCGAACACAAGTCGCGATGTTTGAATAGTGTTTCGTCCCTGTGCCTTCTATGCGATCGCCGCTAAAGATTCCTTGATTTTTAGGCCTAAAGTCGTTCAGAAGCGCCTGATATACAAGTTCGTGGGACGTTTTGTAAGATGGCCGAACATTTTGGTCAAGGGCGAGCGACGATGACCATTGGCGCTCTGCGAGAAGACATCGCAAATATCGAATCCAAAGCATAGTAGTATCAAAAAACTGCCGCGAATGTTCTAGAATCGCTACGCGATGCTGATATGCTTGGGTCAGTGCTGCCCGTTGCGTGTGAACGTTGAAAGAGTCGGCATAACGATGGACGAAGATTGCCGCTTGCTTAGGACCACTGCATGTAAGGCCACTTTTTTGGCAGCGCCCGCATTGCGGTTCTGAGAGATCACACTGTCCATATGTCAGTTTTGTACTTGCATTTGTCAGTTTGATGATGGCACTACCTTTTTGCGGCGCCTTCGACACTCGTCGCACCTTGCGCTCGAACCTGGCACGTGCCCGCCTACCCTTCCTATTCTGCGTGACTCCAATTTCAACGGTGAAAGAGACATTGAGGGTATAGCACTGCGATAGGGTCATTCTGCACTTGTCGAAGAGTAGCCCAGCTTGACTTATAAGAAGTCATGAATATAGCGAGGCAACAATTACAAACCATGATTGCTGACACCGTTGGAGAAGGCGGCACCGATGATTACTAAACGAAGGTTCTGGTAGCGCGGCACCAACGTCAATTACGTTGGGGGAAGACGTCCACCGAGGGATACGGTGGTATTTTGGACCTGAAATGGCACGTTATTCCTGGTTTTGGAAGCATGCGAGAGATAGGCCAAAAGGCTGGATCTGTTGTTCTAGACGGTTATTTCCCCAGATCGTGCTTTAGAATTAGAGAAATACTACTCTGTGGTCGAGGACTACGTGAAAGGAAATGAAGTGGAAAGCTTGATGAAACAGATGCTAGAGGACGTACAACTCGTGACCTGCGAGCGTGGTTGAAGACGACAACGGAGGCTGATCGAGAGCTTAGCTGGCAACATATCCAAAAAAAAGTTAGCAGCTGGGTCTGATTGGGGTTACGACGCAAGTTCAGTGACCCTTCAGACAGTGGACACCATTGCTGTTGATAATTGATATGTGTTTCGGCCCAGCCGTGAGTTAAACTCCGTCTTGAGCTGGCCAGCCAGCTTATGAGCGGGCTCAGCTCACCGTTGGGCCTGAACATATGTATACCTACGTACTAGACGTGCCTGATTCCTCTTTCGTCTTCTCAACATGCTTTGCTATATCTTGATCCTTCTCGCTAAGAATATTCTGTATATTGCCCTGTGAGAGCAGTTTCGACGCCTTCACAATTGCCATGGGGCTGTTGTTATCTCTGAACACAGCATCGATCTGTTCTAGACTCTGGCCCATAGTCTCTGGGTAGAAGAAATAAACCGAGAGAGGAATGCAGAAACTGATGACCGCAAAGACGATAAAGTAGAGAGAGCCAATATCGGCGATGGCAACCGGCGTAGCCATTACCACAACAAAGTTCCTAGAGGAGTTAGAATATGAGCGGATGCTTACTGCAGAAAGAGGAAGAGGTTACCAGAGCCAGTGGTTGGCTGTTGAGATAGAAGCCATGCTTACGCGCAACTTCACTGGTGCAATCTCAGCACAGTAGAGGAAATTGGCCCCAAGGAATCCAATAGGCACGAAGAAATTGTACTGTGAGCTGTTATCAGAATTGCTTATTAGCGGTGCTCCGGGGGAGACTAACCATGAAGATAAAGAAAACACTCGCAATCGAGGCGGATTTATTGTCTGTGGGGTATGAAGTCGATACGGCCAAGGCCAGCATACAGCTACCCATGCTATGATGGAGTCAGCATTCCAGCAACGAATTAATCAGTAGTAGAAACTCACCCAACGCCACTAAACATAAATAAGGCGCGACGTCCATATCTATCAATGGTGAAGAATGCCACAAAAGACGAAAGGAATTTCCACGTCAGAGTGCCTCCAGCCAGGATCCTCGAAGTCTGGCTATCTAGTTTGAGATTTTGCTGGAATATTACAGGCGCATACACCGAGATCAGGTTGCTGCCAGACATCTGCTGGTAGAATTGCAACATGATGCAAAGGCAGAAACGGTAGAAGAGCTTTTCCGGCCCCATCGTAAACATGTCTGCCATACTGGCTTTCTTCACCGTCGACTCTTCTAATGCATACTGTATGCCTTCTATTTCCGCTGTAAGAATGGGGTCGTCGAGAGTGACATCCTTCAGTTTAGATAGATTAACACGCGCTTCCTGAACACGACCGACTTTGATGAGCCCTATTTTCAGGATTAGAAGATTATTTAAGTGACATCGCTGTATGACCTGTACTTACAGCGAGGGGACTCTGGCATGAAAAAGATGCAGGACATCAGTATGATAGAGAATGATATGGGGATTGCCAATGGCATTCTCCAAGATGCCTGTGAATTCGACGAATTGCCAATGGCATTCTCCAAGATGCCTCTTGATTTGATCCTTTTATTTGAGATGCTCCGAGATTGATCCATGACTCGAGCGTATATCCCAACCTACCCAAACAAGGTCAGAAATCACGCACCAAATCTTTTGAAGAAGGACTGAGACTCACGTTATAAACAGCCCATCAAGCACGACATGCTTTCCACGATTGGCCGCAGAACTGCACTCAGTTTGCCAGACAGGGACCGTGGCGCTGAGAACACCAGTCCCAAGTCCGATAATTGTCCGACCTATAATGAATTGTGCGAGTCCATAAGAAGATGAACACAGTATTTCACCGATAACTGTCAAAGCGGCTGCCGCGAAAATATTCTTACGGCGACCAAAAATATCGCCCGTGTACATGCAAGAGAGTGCACCAGTGAGTGCGCCGAGAACGAAAGTAGCTACAACAACACCTTGAATTGTCGCATTGTGGCTTTTAACAGAGCCAGTGGTGTTGGTGGTGTCGATCTCAGGGAAAGTCTTGGTCCAGTCTGGAAGCTTTCTTTAAGTTAGGTCTTCGCAGGGTCAAAAAGAATGGATGTCTCCGTCCGTAAAAATAACTTACTGATAGTAGTCCACCAACACCAGCCTGGTTATAGCCGAACAAGATAAAGCTGGGAGCTACAATCAAGGCAATCTGCGCCACGGACAGTTTATGCCCACGAAAAGGAGGCATATTCTACTAGATAGAACAACGTATGCGTGGAAGATGAGAAATGTCTCGACAAGAGGGGAATGAAAGAGTCTTCTTACCATGTGGGAATGGATAGGGCTTTAAACAGAGCTTCGAATCTCCTCTCCAGGATTGACTCCCCGCACCCACAAGTCAGCATATGGAGAATGATGGGGCTCCCCATTATTCTCCATATGCTGACCTGTGAAGGGATCCACGATCCCTCTCCCCGTCCTTGAGGGATCGTGGGATCCCCAACGCCCCATTTTTTGATCCACCAAAACCAAGAACACGATCAAGCATTAATGGCGTTCTTAGCATAGAGCGGCAGTTACGTCTACGTAAGCGGCCCGCTGACATAATTCATCTCGTCGAGAAAAGTTCCTTGATATTTGCTAAATATACTTTGTTCAGGGACGTGATGCCGTTTTTTAGTGGGCCCAGGAAAATCCGCTAGGAGAATGTACAGTACAATAATTATGGCGCTTTCGGAAGTTCGCCGACTTAACCGGGCGTATATCGTGTGTAAACGTCCGTAGATTACCCGGTTCCACAAGTCATAGTAACTTGGAAAGAAAAAATGTGCGGGATTTTATGTGGAAAGGAGAAGCACCTCTAGGAGCCTGGATTTTGCGAATACTACCTGTTGTATGAAATACAGGACGGTACGTACACTGGTTGCTAATCAATAATCTGATACGTTAGGGCGGAGGTGGGTGATTATCGAGTATTTGAGTATCAATAACTATGCAATATACTACTATGTAGAGGTAGACCTCAAGGCGGAGCTTACCTTTTTAATCAACCAACATGTACATAGTACAACTGTGACTGCCGGCCAGCCGAGAAGTGGAATCACTTAAAAAACTAGAACCTTAGTGCTGAAGGATATACAGAGTGCTGTACATACAAGCTGTTGCATCTGTGGTGTTAAATTCACTACGAGTGTCTTACCCCAACTAGACTAGGCGATGTTGGAGAAATAAAGTGTTGTACTCCGTACGTGCGAGGTGAACGAGGCGGGTTGACATGGGGCACCTTGGCTGTGTAATCAGCGATGAGATCCAGCAATGGATATGGAACAGACACTGCATTATACATCACCATCACTAATCTCTCAATGCGGAAGAATGGCGTTGGAAGATGCGGTAGTGAAGCTATTGTTTGCGCACGAGGATATTAACCCAGACTAACCAAAGTTATATTTACTCTCTCGTCATCCTAGCCCAAGCCCAAAATCCAAAATCTAGAAAGGTGCCCACCCCATCGACCTCTAACTCGACTTCGACCCCACGCATTTCTGGCTACCATGACAAGTTGGCCCATGACAAGGTGGCAGCTTGCCGCTAATTGTCCAATAAACATTGTAGTTGTAATCATGAGCGTCGTAGAATGGGCTAAGATCCACTGTTTGGCCATTCGCGGTTGCAGTAAATGACAGCTCTGAGCTTCGACTTATCGACTCCAACGTGAGAGTTGGCGATGAGTCGAGGGAGGTGCTACCATAGTTTCCAGAGAGAATTACTGGTCCATACGCTATGGCGGCAATGTTTGCGTTGTCTTTTGCAGGCACGGTTCTCAGTTGCATTGGCAGGCGGATTGTGACAGTGTCCCCTGAACTCCACGAACGGGAGAGCACAGCGTAGGTCCCCGGTTCTGTGCAAATGTTCTGCTTCTTGCCGTTAACGCTAACCTCGGCGCCTGATGACCACTGAGGGATTCGAATGCGCATGGCCCAGTCTCCGCCACTGGTGCCGTTGACGACTAAAGTCGTGGTATCGGTCACTGGGTATGTCGTGGTCTGGGTGACGGTAAGTCCTCGCTGTGTCCATCTCAACACAGAGGGTGCAAATAAATTGACATAGAGCGACGAGCTATCGTAAAAGTAGATCGAGTCCATTAATTTGGTGTTTGTTTCGACTCCTGTGCCCTGACAGCACCAGAACGAGTCGTAGTCTGTGCTCCATGTGCCACCACCCCAGGCTGGGCCAACACCGCGACGTCCTCCAGGGTTTAGCGGAGTGAAATAGGTGATATGGCCGTGGCTGTCACTCGGGTTCTGCTGGCCAATTAAATGGTTCATCAAGGCCAGCTCATAATAGTCAAAGTAAGAGACGCTAGAAGGGTCCATAACCCATAGCTCGCGAGTCAACTTGAGCATATTGTAGGTGTTGCATGCCTCGCATGTGTCTTCATCCAGGTATTCAGCAATGGCGTTAGGGCCATGGAAGTGCTCTGCTTGGCTGTTTCCGCCGATGGCATACGAATGTGTGTTGACAGTTATGTCCCATGCATTCTGTGCAATATCTCGATATCGCGTCGTCCCAGTGGCCTTGAACTCTCGCGCAGCCCCAATCCACTTAGGAACCTGCGTATTTGCGTGCAAGCCATTGAGGCTGTCTTGGTTTGAGGCCAGAGGGTCAAACACAGCAGCATGGTCGAACCTCTGAGCTGCCGTAAGCCACTTCGAGGTGCCCGTCTGGTGGTAAATATCCGCCAAGATTTCGTTCATACCGCCAAACTCAGTTGCCAGCATATTTTGCATCTGGCTGTTGCTCAGTTTACTCGTGCGTGTGTCCACCCACCCAGCCAGCGATAGTAGGACATCTCGAGCCGTGGTATCACCGATATTCCGCCACACGTCCAATAAACCGGCCATTAATTTGTGGATGACATAGTACGGAACATTGCCATTGGTGAGAGTACCTGCCTCGAGGGCCGCAAATTCAGATTCTGGGAACCCAGACAAGTATCCAGTGCTGAAGCCTGCTGCGTTGTTGTTTGCCTGGCATTTGGCGAGCTCCGCTACAAAGTCTACGGCCCTCTCTCTGCATGAGATGTCATCATTGACGGCATAGCAGTGCGACCATGCCGTGAGGAAATGCCCTTGCATATGAGTTCGGAAGGGAAAGTCAGGTGCATCCCATCCCCCGTTGGACGCAGCGCCATTGGTAGAGAGCTGGTGGTTGGCTCGATAGTTGTAAAGCAATCGTTCAACATCAATATATTTCAGATAGGTCTCCGTTCTTTGCTGGTTATCTAACCACCGGCCACTACTTAGTGTAACTTGACTGATGTCGAAGGCATAGGCAGACACGCCTTCTTCAGTTGTAACAGGTGGGACTGCCTGGCTAGCAGCAGACAGGGCGTAAAGCCCGACTCCAATAAAAATGTTTTGAAACGAACTATAAATCATGATGAAGTGGAGTAAGTGAAATTGTACTGGGTTAAAGATGAGAGTATAATGATTGTGGTTGCGGCATAGCCTTTATATGCATTCTAATCTAGTTTTCCCCCTCTATCTTTGACCTTTCTCGAGCTGCTGAAGTATCAAGCAGGCATTTTAGCCAAAAGATGCAACTGCAGCTTGTATATTATAGAAATCATAGAATTCAAAGCCAATTGGTGCGTTATATACTGGATTCTAATATTTATTTTACAAGGTACTATTACCCCACACAATTTACACCCCACCGGGCAACGCCACCAGCAAACCTAAATAGATCTACGTAGAATCCAAAATTCCGATTCACCCCTCTTGTGTGGGTGCCCACCCATTGGTGGAAACTAGCCAGGTCGGCGGCATATGAAGCGAAGGAGAGCCAGTAATTAGGTTCGAACAGCAGCAAGAATTGTTAGTATTAATTATTTGTCTATCGGTATTTGCGTTAAAACTAAACATGACATTCATAAACTTCTTGATGCCAGGCAGGGCCCTGTTACAAAGTTATACTATATTCAGTTAAATAGAGATCATATTCTCATATATGCACTCGTACTTATCCCGCCTATCTGAAATAGCGGCACATGTCTTTCCGCCGAACCATCACAATGCTTATCTAACCCCGCCTTGACCCTAGCGGCCGCACTTGGTGGGGTGACGATAACTTTGTATATTTCGAAACTTCAAAAAGCAAACAAGTCAATAGCACATACATCCGCCGGCTGGTATTTCAAGTACGGCCTTTCTTCCATACAACTCCTACTCCAACCCAGTAATTCACCTCTACCCCTCCACAATGGCCGCCTCAACCACCACCATCCCCGCCTACAAAACCGCCTTCCTCGAGTCCTGCCTCTCCGCCAACGTCCTAACCTTCGGCACCTACACCCTCAAATCCGGCCGTCGTACGTAACTCCCGCTCCTCAACACCCCCTACAATCCTTGCCCCCTTTGCGCGATGGTATCTGACATCCTCCGCCCCACAGAGTCCCCCTACTTCTTCAACGCCGGCTCCTTCCACTCCGCCCCCCTCCTCTCCGCCATCGCAACCGCATACGCGCACACCATCGTCTCCTTCCTGGCAGCCAACCCTTCCGTCCCAAAGCCCGACGTCATCTTCGGTCCCGCATACAAGGGCATCCCGCTCGCCTGCGCCACACTGCTCGAGCTCCACCGTCTGGACCCCAAGACCTGGGCCGATGTGTCTTACAGCTTTGACCGCAAGGAGGTCAAGGACCACGGCGAGGGGGGCTCGATCGTGGGTGCCCCGCTGAAGGGTAAGAATGTCTTGGTGATCGATGATGTGATCACCGCCGGTACCGCGATGCGTGATACCCTCGTCAAAGTCGCCAGGGAAGGCGGAACGGTTGTCGGGTTCGCAGTTGCGCTTGATCGCGAGGAGAAGATGCCGGGGCCTAAGGAGAAGGAGGGGATTGATGATGGAGAGGCGCGGGGAAGCGCGATGGGCCAGATTAGGGGGGAGTTTGGGGTGAAGACGGCGAGTATTGCGACGTTGGGGGATTTGATTGAGTTGTTGAGAGGGAAGGGCAGTGAGGAGGATGTTAAGAGGATGGAGGAGTATAGGGCGAGGTATAAGGCGAGTGATTGAGCGCTGGCGGTTGAAATGGCTTCAGCAATAGATGCTACCCCATGACCGAAAACCTCGAGATAGATGCGAATTTATGTTAAAATACCATTCCCTAACTAGCGACGAAAGCTAACATAAAACTGCGCATCCTCGACTCTTCGTTGCCATCGCCTTATACTGTATACAGATATCCCATACTAGCCTCAATATTCCTCCTCAAAAAGTTCTCATCCGGCTTCGCAAACGGCTCACTCTCCCGGTCAATCAGGCTCACCCTCTTTTCCACCGCCCCAACCCTCCCCGTCCACCCTGGCGCCACCTCCCTCACAAAATTCGTCGCCCTCTCCTCAGACTGATCACACGGCCTGCCCCCCCGTCTAAACTTCCAATTAAACGCCTCCACCAGCGCCTCCACAAGACTCGCCAGCACCGCATAGCGCAGCGGATCCTCATCGCACGGATCCTCTATCCGCGAGAGCAACCAGCGCTCCGAGCCGCGGCGGAAGAGGTACTCGCATTGGTAGGTCATGAGGGTGCGGCGGTCGGTGCAGAGGTCGTCGTGGAGGCGGTATAGAGACCGGAGAGACGTGTCGCGCGCGCGGAAGAGGGGGATCCCGAAGAGATTCCGGATTCCTGCTTGCCGCGAGTTGATGACCGAGGGCGATGCGTGGAGGTCTTCGTAGGAGAGTAGAGGTGGGAGGGCGAAGTGCCAGGGGTGGGGATGGAGGAGCTGGTAGAGGAGGGAGAGGGTGTTGGTGCAGGCGCGTAGGCGACGGAGGGAGTGGCGGATTTCGAGGGGGGTGGATAGGTGGAGGAGGCGACGGAGGGAGTATAACTTCATTCTGCTGTTAGGATAAATACATCGTCGCTTCTAGGGGTTTGCGTATGGCAGACTTAGGCGAAGTTTGTTCCTTGTCGCAGTTCTATATTGGCTGGTAGCAATAGAATCCTATACAACAAGTCAGGTAGAAACTGGGGAGGCTGGTAAAATTGACCCCCAACACTGAAGCGAGGCATTCAAACCAACGACTGTCAATGTGAGGTAATTGACGTTGCAAGGGAGCTGGCAGTATGTGAATAACATTATTTGTCTATCCACCAACTACGTCCCGCTCGCTATCCAACGGATATCTACTACAAATCTCATAATCCAATCCCCGACATTCCCCCCTCAAGCCTCCTTAGCAAACGGTCTATACGCCACCAAATTCCCCCCCCAACTCCCCGGATTCCCATCCTTGGACGGATTCCCCTTCCCATCCAACACCAGCGTATCCGCCGACTTAATATTAATCGCATACCACGCCAAATTATCCGGGTCGTTGGCCACACGGTTCATATTTGTCTGACAAGTCCCCTCGCACTTCGTCTTATCATACGACCCGTCCCATGGCCCGTGGAAGAACGCCCAAGAAGCAGAGTTATACAGGAAGATGTCCTTGCCGCCATCGACGTTGACTGCAAGCGCGGTGCGGCACTTTTGGTCGTCTGCGTCACACCACGTGTAGTCGGGATCGTGGTATTTCGCCTCCGCAGCCCAGGGGTCAGGAAGGGTTAGAACAGCGTCGTAGCCTTGGTTATATGGTGTCTCTGTCTGTAGGAGGCCCGCGAAAACGTTTTCGGCTTCGCCAAAATTGTAGTTGTAGAGCCAGTGATGCTCTGAGCCGCTGCCGACCAGCCAAGTGCCCTTTGTGGCTTCGACGAGGACACCGCGGCCGGTGGCGATGATCTGGTTGGGGCCGCCGTCGACGTTGTGGTCTGCGGTCCAGGCCCAGAGGTTTTGGAAGTAGGAGGATGAGGAGGCGGTGAGGTGGACGGCGAGGAAGGCGGCTTTGCAGCTGGAGGTGTCTTGGTCGGTGCAGGACTCGTGGATGCTGGTGTCGGCTGTGCCGCCGATGAGGACGACGGTGTTCCAGAAACCGACGTCGCCGGGGGCGTCGCCGGCGATGTTTACCTCGAGGATGATGGCGCCGGGGAGGACTTCGGAGACGGTGAATCGCATGTCTTGAACTTCTACAACACCGGTCTCGCCATCATTGCCGACTTTGACGACAGCGGCAGGCTTTGAGGCGTCCTTAAACTTATCACCAGCACCTGGAAAGAATGTTAGTTCATAGACTTCAGCCACAGATCTGTTTCAAAACTTACCAGACACAACAGCCCATGCCTCGCCGATGATGCGGGATCCGGGAGGAATGTACAGGGTATCCTTCACAATATACACACCGTATGGGAAATACCTGCAGTTATTGTCAGAATTGAAGCATATTCTCAGTGGGAGTCAACTTACGTGATTTTGCAATTGGCCGCATTATCGAGGAGGATTGCATTCAAAGATGCCGCGTCGTCTGTCTTCCCATCACCCTTGACTGGGTGATCTGCAACACTCTTGACGTTGACAACCTGATCGCTCGCGAACTCGCCGTAGGTGGGGGCCTCCTTGGTGAAGTACTTCCCATCCTTGAGAAGAGCGTCGGGACGAACCGTCTTGTACTGAGTTCCAGTCTGGTAGTTGCCGGGATCTGCATTTCCCCACACCCAGGTGTCGATGGTATCGGCGGCATCAAGCGCAACGGTGTCATCGGCTTTGACGGCAATTGGATTCTTGGTGTCATGCTCGAGGTTCTCGATGACGATCTGGTTGTTGCGGTCGCCATTGGAGTTGGATGAATCCGCAAATTTAATAACTGGGCCGGAATTGGTCGACTTGGAGTCTAGGAGAACCAACGAGCCGGCATTACCTTCCTTGGTAAGGTCGACACCGCGTCCGCAGGTGTCGAAAGTGACGCCCTGGAGAAGCGAAGTCCAGCCACCAGTGGCAGCGTAGGCAGTAGAGGTGCGGTTGAAATAGATGTTCTTGAAATTGACTTGCTGGTTCGAGTTCTGAATACCAACCGCGCCGCCGTGGATATTCTAGTATATATTAGTATTGGAACATGTAGGGACAATTTTGATTTAGGACTTACCACATCAGTCACAGCAATAGTAGAACCGCCCTTGAGAACGATTCCTGTATGTCCAGTAGAGTCCTCGGGCATCACAATCTTGATGTTTGACATTCCTGCGCCTTGGGCAACACCCCAGTTAAGAGCCATGACAGCCTTGGTCTTATCAATGGCAGTTGTGTCAATGACAATATTCTTCAAAAGGGTCATGAAGCTCGTCTCCGGCGCACCAGTCCCGAAGTCGTAACCATTGACAACAGCGTCTCCATCAAAATCGGCCGACGCCTTGATGACTGGGGGATCATTTGGGTCGCCCACAATGATTGTGCCCACGCGGAGATCCCAGACCTTGGAGATTTGGTAAGTCCCACCAGGCAGGTAAATTTGCGCTGGCCTGTTGGTTAACCCGTTCTTATAGCGGGAACCGCCATTGCCATCGGAGTTGATGGCGTCTTGCAGATTCCCCGACTGGTCTCCTGTGCCATCATTGGCGACTTTGTAGTCAAGAACATTCCTAAACACAGGATATTTATCACTGTTGTCAGTGAATGGTGCAATCCCTCTTGCGTCGCCCGTGTGGTCCTGCTCATCAAGCCAGTATTTTGAAGGCTTGCTCGCGGTAGGGCCGGTGCACGCAGCTCTCTTTAACAGGGCATCGGGGTGGGGCTTTTGGAGAGGTGCATCATCGCTGTATCGAAAGAGTGTTATTAGAGGTCATCCTTGATATACACATGACAGTGATACTTACGCGACATTACGGAGAACGGCGGCAGCCAAAGACAAAGGGAGCACAGATGCAAAAGTCAGAAGACCCCGCATTGTATAGGAAAGATAAGAATATAAGACGCTTTCAGTCTGACATAAACAACACAGATGAGAAACAATGTGATAAGAACGAATATAAATAGCTCTATGAGGTCCGTTACCAAAAAGCCACAAGAGGGAACCTACCTCTTATATATAAATTTTTCTTCCAACGGCCAACTCGAACATGCCCCCAACGCGCTTCGGCGTCCTCGCCGTTTCAACGCCGCTGTACCATATTGCTGAAAACAGAGCTAGTTTTCAGCCCCCGCGAGTAGTGCACCCAGAACCTACCATATCCTTGGTGGCCATACGGATCACAGTACCTGACTTGGGCCATTGGCGTGGCGCCTCGGAACCAGAGAGAGTCTCGGAACCTATCCATGTCCAGAGAGGCACGTTGAGAGCAGGCACGTTGAGAGCAGGCTCGGCGCGAGAGGACAGCACATGCAACATGGTTGGTCTCGCGCGGGAAGGCCGGTTTTAGATTTCCGGTCAGCATTATCACCAACTCCCTTGTACGATCTATACCAGCTGTAAGGCGTGAAGGTGCCATATGCCAGCCATCCCGAGGACATGTGGAGTGGGCATGTAGATCTCGGGGATACTATGATAGACATTGTCTAGCATTGTAGCGCATTATAGCACAGTGGAGTGCAGTTCACCGCTGTCAGGACCATAGAGCATAGAGATCGGCAAATGTTGGGATAATTGGAGAAGGTGCGATGTTGACGGCGGACGATAGCAGACGATGATACATGGATGATTCAACAAGGAACCGAAGCAAAGTGTGGCGCGGGTTGACTCTAATTTAGCGTTGGTGGGGTGGTGCATTTTAGTGTGTATTGTGCCTGACCCTGGTTCCCTGAAATGACCCTAGGAACATCGCGACCCCAGTGCGATTCCAGTGATCCCAGTGATCCCCAGTGCTGTTGGTTGTTCTTACACCCAGCACACAATTGGTTTTTGTCCGGAACTCCGCGTTTAGGAAGTTCTTACTGTACTCACATGCACTACATACTCTATTGCACACTGTATTCCAACTAATCACGGCCTCACCTGACCTGAATAAAGCCGAAAAGCTTCATGTCGGATACCCTGTCATGACCAAGTACACTAAGCAAGCCACAGCCAGATCCAAAGATCGTCATCACAGATCTCTCGATGCGAAATCATATCGATATCGTCAGCTTATGAGAGAATTTAAGACGGGGACAACACGGGATGCAGCGTCAAATTTATAGTAATGCTGAGTATATGGCTGCGACTATCTACAGTCATGCTGATTATATGGTTGCGTCTATCTACATGTATATGGCTTAACAATATACAGGATGAAATATCCAAGAACTATAGTACTCCCCCGACAATTCTGTTTACTATTTCCAAGCTGACATCATGCAGGCACTCCTCTCTAAGCCTTGAGACCTGCAACAAGCTTGTCACCAACAGCCTTGATGCTGTCCTCGAAGGCCTTTGCGCTGCCGGCGCTCCACTTGGTCTGGCTGCTCGGCACGGCTGCCTTGCCAGGGAACCCGATGTAAAGAACGTCCTTATCGTCATGGCCGCTGTCTCCATTGAGATCCTCATCCGGGAAGCACATATCGGCCAGGGAAATGGAGGCCTCTCCGACGGAGGTCTCGCCGTTGGTATCGCCCCAGACGCCATAGAACTACCAACCAGTTAGCTTCATTCCTAAAGCACTGTCGCTGAACGCGACGGAATGATTGCACTTACGACTTGGTTGTTGCATACAACAGCCATGACACTAAGGGGCTCCATGCCATACTGTCGCGGGTCGAACTCGGAGCTGCTCCCCTCATTGCCAAAGACGACGTATGGGTGGAGGTTGGAGTCCAGGTCGTCGATGCCAACGTTCATCTCCTGAATCTCGCTTTTGAACGCCGTCTGGCCTTGTCCGGTAGGGTCATTGGCGCACTTGCCACCCGATCTGTTGGCTCCGTCGCAGTCAATGTCCATGTTGGCGTACTGGCCGCCACTGCCGGTGCTGTGGATGAAGATGGCTCCCTTAACATCGCCGCAGTAGGCGAAGGTGGCGGGACCGCTGCCGTCTGTGAAGCCCCCGGCGAGCTTATTGCTGCATGCCCCGCTCTGTGCAGCGTGTGAGAAGTGGACAATGGATAGTCTGGCTTGATCTTGCTCGACATACCTTGTGGTTTTTGTAGATCTGAGAAAGGTTGTTTGGGAGGTTGTAGGCAGAGGCAACCGATGCCGCCACGGTAAGAGCTGCGAGAGAGTACTTCATTTTGAGAACGGGGTATAAAGATAAGGATACTGGGAAGCAATTGAAGACTGATGAGCAGAAAGCAGATAGTTATCTCAACAAAACACCAGGGTTACGGTATGGCTTTATAGCTTCCTCAAAAGCCGATTGATACATGGAATACCATCTATTGGTACACTACACATGGGTCGGCCAGTGCCCACAGTGCCATCATCTCTCTGTTCTGTGGCCATGCATATGCTCTGCACTTACTCAGTGCCATACCTACCCAGCTTTCGCCGAGAGACATGAAACCCGCCGGCAATCCCTTGACATACCAAGCAATGATCTCTCTACCAACGGCAGACGATCTCTAACATTAGCTACAGCACGGGCTGCATGGTGACCTGCATCGCCGACAACTGCGATAACCACCTTCCTAATGAGAAAAGGAGTCTGTCGTAAGGCTGCATCCAGAGGTCAACTGTAAAATAAACACCGAACGAAACCCCGCGAAACAACTTGTGGGTCGAACGTGCTAAAATGCCGGCATGGGAGAGGTTAGAGTCAGGGGCACTCCCCCACAACCAGCTTCGGCATTCTGCTAGAGTTCTGCGAGTAGTGCGAGTAGTGTGGGTAGTGCTAGTATATATGAATTTACCGGTTTTTTTGCTTATTGCATTACTTTTAGAGTACTAGTACTGTATGCCAGACTGCAATTAGATCCATGGTAAAACTAACTTTGCCCTGAATATTCCGGGGAGGATTGTTTCTCTGCCGTGGGTGGGTTGGGTTTTATGGGGCGGGAGGCGGTGCGTGTCTCTGGTTGGTCAACCACTGAGAATTTAAGGAATAACGCCACGCGCTTCAGTAAGGGTTGCAGATCTACCGACCGCCGTGCATTTGAGTCCACTTCGGTTCTTACTCGGCGGCATAACTTCCACAACAGGACATACCATTCGCTTCCACCACTCCATATCCTCTGCATTATTCGTTCACTTCGTCCCCAACCCTTGTCCTTAAGACAACACAAGCCTTCCTTTTAAGTTTCAGCCCTCATCCCTCATCCATCACCCCTCAAACCCACTCCTCGACCCCGCTTTCTCGCGTCCCCTCACTCCAGAGCCTCGGCCAACGACTGCAAACCCGACAAACAGCAGCACCACCACACCTCCAAACGCAGTCATGGCCACCGTCGCCCACTGCCTCTACTGCTTCGATGCCCTCGCGGCCAACCTCGAGAACCGCTCCCCCCTGGTCCTCTCCGCCATCGAAGAGTCCTGGCCCGACTACCCCAAAGGCAGTGACGACGGTGACTCCGACAACGAAACCCCCGCCGAGGCCGAG
>JPKE01002276.1:0-39831 GCA_000750995.1 Pseudogymnoascus sp. VKM F-4520 (FW-2644) | reverse complement strand
GGGGGAAAGTGGAGTGGAAAGTGTTGGTGGCGGGCGCGGTTAGGCGTTTGTTCTTCGGGGATGGGGAAATAGATTTGATATCCACCCGATGGTTCCGCGTTTGCGTTTGCGTTTCCGATGTCCCATGTCCCCAACGTGTCGTGTGTGATGTCGGCTTCGGCGTGCTCGGGGAATTTGTGCTTGATGCGGCGTGGTGGTACTGTGTGGTGGCGGAGGAGCCGGAGGGAGAGCGGGACGGGCCAGCGAATAAGGCTTATGGCTTACTGGGGAGGTGATGGGGGATGTGTGGTGTATGAGTGGTGTGTGAGGGAGATGGGTGTTTGGGGTGCTGTAAGCGGTGAGGAGCAGGGGCATGGGAATTGGGAGATGTACAGTATGGTGAAATCTGATGGAATGTGAGGCGGTGTAGTGGATGGATGTAGTGGTAGGTGGGTGGATGAGGGGGGCCGTGGAAGTGCTGTGGGTGGTGGGGAGTAAGGCATCGTAGGGGGGAGACGGGAGGGGGATCAAGGAGAAGGGGGTGATTCGTAGGGTATGGGAATTCGTATGGGTATGGGGTATGTGATACGGGTAGGAGATTGATTAGCTAGTTACGAATACTGAAGTCGGTCTGGCCATGGGATCGGGATGATATACTATATACAGCAATTGGGTATGGAGATGGAGATGGGTCTCGCTCGTGTCTTACTCTGTGGCCCGAGGAGAGGGAGGAGAGACCGGGCATGAAAGAGTAAGACATCCCGGTTCCCGTCGCGGCCTCACGAGCGCCACCAAGCACCCACGACGACGGACCATGGCCATAACACGGGGATCAGATAGGGGATTTGATTCGACAGGGCAGGTTAGCAGGCATTGGGGATAAGGTGGTCCAGACACAGACCTTCTTCCGTGCTACAATCGCCAACAACCAACAGCCAACGGGATGAGGTACACAGTACCTTTGAGGTGTATTACTGTACGGTTCGTATTGGTGGTATCAGTTTCATGTTGATGTTCCTGTTGATGTTCCTGTTTTCCCTATCAATCCCCAATTCGCGATCTCCAATCCTGTAACTGCCAAACCACGACGCCTCTTGCCTCTTACCACTTCCGTCAATCCCACGCCCCCTTCGACGATCTCAAGCCCACTCTCAAGCCCACGCCCACGCCCACACCCACCCACGTCCACACCCACGCCCATTCAGTACAGCAAGTCTATTCGATAATACTCGATAATACATACAAAATACAAAATACTGGTAAAAGTCAAAAACTGCCACTTTCAGAAGACATTGCGGTTTAAAGCAAGACAATAATAGACCCGCCATAGACTACTATAGACTATCACAGACTACCATAAAACACTCTAAAAGACAATATTAAACACATTAGAAAACGATAGGTCATCATGCATTAAGGAAACTCACCCTCACCTTCAAACTCAACTCTCAACTCCAATGAATTGTCCTCCATTCTCCATTCTCCATTCTCCATTCTCCATTCTCCATTCTCCATTCTCCATTCTACCACTACAGTATCTTACGACTTTTACTACTACTCGACCTCGACCTCGTAAAGTACTGTATACCCCAATACCAATACTAATACCAATATCAATAGTATACTATAACTGTACCCATAGCGTTATGCGGCGACAATGATCGTCCCCGTCCCCGTCCTCCTCCCCGTCTTCCCATGTAAAAAGGTGGCTCTCCCGCATCATCTCCCACTTTCCCTCTCTCCTCTCTCCTCCTCTCCTCCTCTCACCTCTCTCCTCCTCCCTCTCGCTCCATTTCCGCAAATTCCATACTCGCGAGCATCTATAGACGGCGTTGGCAATTGATCCTCTTGCTGCTTAATTAGTTGTGCCTCATTGTGTGTTTTTGCTTTTTCCGATTCCTCTCTCGTCCGTCCTACTCCTCTTACTTATCGCTGAGGCTGTGTCGCCGTTTTCGCCCCGACTACAGCTAGCCAGTGACGTCCGTCGTCTATCGACCCCAAGGGACTTCTCTCAAATCTCGCCATCCATTACCACACAACATAACTCACAACCACAATCACCAATACCAACAACAAAGACCCTGATACCCGCCACCAGCAATTACCTGAACCTCGAATATCCGACGTAACATCCACCTCCATCCGCCACTCTACAAAGGCGCGATCAGTCCCGGCAAAAATATCGCAACAAGGCCTTTGTTCTCGCAACACAACCACAGAGGGGATTTCAGGCAACACACCGGGCAGTTTTTGCCACCAGAGGAATGCTCCAGGTAAGCTTTTGCGCCTTTTGCGTCCGGCGTTCCCATGTTCGCAGGTCAGAGCGAGGCGTGGGTCTACATGCGCGACACGTCACAGGCATCCACCCCACATCCTTCAGCTGTGGCTCAGGATAAGGTTGATATGGGAACCGTGGAGACAAGAGGTGGCGGGATGTCCAGCACCCAGAGTCTCACCACGAACCCGGTTTCTCCTTCAGCCGGCGCGCCACCCAGCTGTGCGCGTTCTCCGAGCCTCACTGCTTCACGGTCGCTCCACCTCGCCCCTCCTTGCCTGTGACGTGACGGGCAGGCTGTACCCCACTACGGCACAGCTCCGCCTGCTTCCATATCCCACCTCGCCTTCATGCATTGATGTGAACACAGACTAACATCATCCTCTCGCAGTCCTCGACATTCTAGTGTAATATGGCTGCTGTGATCAGCGAGACTGTCACAGACACCCGATACTTCCCCACCATGAGACGAGGCGATGAGCGCCAGCACTCCCCGCCGCTCTACAGATCCTCCTCAAACTCTCGCCGCCGCTCCCCACCGACCCAACGCGTGCGGCTACCCAACGAAATCCCTTATCGCATCGCGAACGAGTCCTACGATCGCCCGGGCCAGTTCCCGCGTCGGCCGCCGACCGATTCCAGCTCAGAGGACGAGGCTACCGTGCGGCAGCCTTTTGCGAGCCAGCAGCACTTTGAGCAGCACGGCCAGCCGAGGGCAGGTCAACATGCGCCACCAGCGCCGAATGATTATATCCCACAACAAGATGAGTCGGTGCTAGCGTCACCGGCGAATTCCACGAGCCCGCCGCCGAGGCCGGTGTGGTCCGCAGAGGACGCATTGAGGCAGGAGGGGAGTACTATAAAGGTGCGGGATTTGGCACATATCCAGAGCTTCGCAACAGAGGAGTTCTTGACGAACCGAGCGTCGGAATATAGGGCGCTGGGGAGGGAGGCAACGCCGAAATATGAGATTGCCGCTATGCCGGTAACGGACATCATTGAGATGGTTGCGGGACTGTTGACGAAGATAACGACGACGAACGACCGACAGCATGAGCATCTACATATGCCATTACCGCCGTCAGAAGGGAATACGAATATGTCCGGCCTGACGACGAGCGTCTTGGCGTTCCATGGGAAGAATGTGCCGAGCATCACCATCCTGAGTTACCTGAGCCGGGTACACAAGTACTGTCCCCTGACGTACGAGGTGTTTCTGAGCCTGCTAGTCTACTTCGACCGCATGACTGAGCGCGTGAACGCCGGGACCACAGATAGCACGAGGGAGACAACCTCCTCTGATGGCCACCCCTCTCGGCCTTCCACCGGTCTCTCAGCCTCGCGGCTTGAAGACTCGGAAATGCCCCGAACACCGATGTCGGGGCTCAGCGTGAACGGCAGCGTCGAGGACACGGCAAGGTCGCAGTACGCGACGCCGCCGGACGAGGATTCGCCGCAGTATAACCTGGCGCACTACTTTGTCGTGGACAGCTATAACATCCACCGCCTCCTGATATCGGGGGTGACGTGCGCGAGCAAGTTCTTCTCGGATACGTTTTATACTAATTCACGATACGCTAAGGTATGTCTCATCCCGTCCTCCTTGACCCCCTTGCAGTTATATCTCCAAGTGTGTATACTGACAGTAATAGGTCGGCGGTCTCCCCCTAGCAGAACTAAACCATCTGGAACTGCAATTCCTCCTCCTCAACGACTTCCGACTCGCCGTCCCCGTCGAGGAACTCGAGGCATACGGAACGATGCTTGTAGAGTTCTACGCACGCGAGGTCGTCGCGCAACGGGAGCAGCAGCGCTCGCAGCCTGATGTAGCGACGAGTATGGCATATGCAGACGACAGCTAGTCTTCCTCACTTAAGCTATCGGCACAAAAAAAGAAGTGCTGAACTGGTCCAACCCATCCATCCATCCGTTCACCACCACCCCTCCACCCGCCCGACAGACCATATCGATCGCGCCGAGCTTGCTTGGCAGATCACTTGATCCTCTTTTTTTCGGTTTTTTTTAACGACATTTCGAGATATAGATAGACTTATTTACGGCCCTTTTTTAGTTTGGGAGGGTTCTGGGGTTGGGGGATCTCGGGGTGGGTTTGGGGGGGATCGGGATATTCCCCTTATTTTCGAAAGGGTGGTGGGAAGGGAGGATGGGATGTGGGTTTGAGGGGTTTCGGTGGGATAGATGGGGCGGGACTGATGTGTTGTATTGTCTGGCGGTCTGGCATGAGAGGGTTGTGATTGCGGGGTTAGCGGGACTAGCGGGGCGTTGACGGACGGCGGGGGGGGGCTCTACGTTGAGTAATGATGGTTGTGATGGGGATTCTGTGGTGGGCGCGCGGGGGGGGATATTTGTGTATAGAATTATAGGCAGTGTGGGGAGTTGAGGTAGTCATAGCCAGCTATGGTTGAAATCGCAGGAGTGAGATTTGAGCACCCGCGCGAGATTCAGTCTCCTTTTTCCCCTTCTGATGACTCAGGTTCGGGGACTCCGCATATGTTAAAAAACGAGCCTCGTAAAAATCGGAGAAAGAGGGATATACTGTACGCCCACAATCCCAACCCCCGCCGCGTATGTATGCGTGATTATATCTAAATATACGTATATCCATCCAGCCATGTCCACCGTGCGGTGGCGTGCGTGTGCCTGTGTCCGTGGGTGGCAGTGGTTGGAGTTGACCCCCCAAACGCGGCAAACGAGGGCGCCGATCCCCGCAAAAGGCCTGGCCCGTAGTGGGGTACGAAGGAAGCACGATCACGCCGCACAGAAATTTTGAGAGTCAGACGACGATCGCGCGAGGCGGGGAGGCGAGGGGTGTGGTGCGGCGGTAGGGCGGGTATACTTAAGGGAGCTTGCGACATTGTTGTTCGCCACCCACCGACACGAAAAGCTTTGAATTGGATATTAAGCTGTTTATTGATTTTTGCTACTTATTGTTTCTGGAGAATTGATTGCCGAATTTACACCTAAGAATCCTCGAATCGTTCATCGGATCTTTAACGACCAACCCCGCGTCACGATTGACCACCCGAGGCGCATCCACAACCACCACCATCATTTTGACTCAACCCACGAAACAACCAGCAATTGAAGCAACCCCACAACAACCACCACAATGCCCGAGACCACACCCCCAAACAGCGACACCGCAGACCCCAGCCCCTACGAGGAGGCAACGCGACGCTCATCATCTACAAGCCGCTATGCGGCCCATGGCCGCGGTGGCGCTGGTACGACATCCCCCTCTTCCCCTCCCGCCAAGCCGCCCAAGCACCCACCGAATTGGCCCACGGCACCTACAGAATACCAAAGCTAATGTAAATGCGCACAGGCAATATATCGGCTGCGCCGCCACCGCCAGTCTCGCCGACTGATCTGGAGACGCCGACGCTGAAGGAGGAGGTGTATACGACGGGGCGGGGGGGGAGTGGGAATATGGTTGCGAATACGGGGAAGGCGGGGGCGAGGAGGGCGCAGGATGTTGTTGCGTATGTTTTATCCCTTTCCTTACTTCTGCTTGTGTAGGAGGTGCTGGGTGGATGGATGGTATGGTGATGAGGAGGAGGCTAACGTGTGTGTTTTAGACTGCCGAGACGGGAATCAGAGGGTACGCATGTAGGACGCGGAGGGGCGGCGAATATTGTCAAGGTGCCTACGAGGACTGAGGAGGATTCGTCGGTGGAGGGGAGGGAGGGGAAGGAAGGAAACGAGAAGAGGGAGGTGAAGGAGGGAAAGGAGGTGAAGGGGAAGGGGAAGAACAATGAAGGTGCGCCGGAGGAGGGCGTTGTAGAGAGGGGACGGAGGTGGGTTGCTGGGCTTGTGAGGAGGGGTTCCACGTAAGGGTTTGAGTTTGGGCGGAGTAATGGAGGGGTGATAGGAAAATAGTGATTCTGTGCGGATTTGATGGGTTTGAAGGCGTTTAGGGCGCAAGGATAGGAGGTATTCTGGGTAATACCTGGAGTCTGTTTGCATCAGTGGGGTAAAGGGAGGCTGTATATCAGCTACGGCACTATTTGCATGGCTATGAGGTGAAACAAATATATTTGGAGCCCATTGGGACTCTCCTGCCAACTCGGACACTGGTCTCGGATATCTTCAGACAATACGAGTAAACCAAGTGAATCCTAACCTCATAAATCTATAATACGCAAAACCCCATCGCTATGCGTGTCATGCCATACGACATCATCTAATCATCACTTTTTTACCCACGCTAGACACTAAAACTCGCACACATCCAAACCACCCATTTATCCCCACGCCACAAGAACCTGCTTCTTCCCTTTATTCCCCTTCTTCTTTCCCCCCTGCTCCTCCTGCTGCTGCACCTCCTCCGCCTGCGATGCTCCCCAGGCACTTGCACCCGGTCCGGACCCTTGCCCAGTATCCCGCCGGACCATTCCACGTCCGTATCCAAAGATCGTGCTTACGGGTTTCGGCGCGGGTGGCAGCGATGGGAAGTCGCCACCAGTAGCACCGCCACGCCCACCAGCTACGCGAGATGCAGGGCGTGATGTGGGAGGTGTAGCGCGGGGAGTACTTTGTGACGAACTTGCGTTACCAGACGACGGCTTCCATGGCACAGTAGTGACCCTCGGTGTTGGCTGTACGGACGATGACGACGGTGGGAGAGTCGGGAACGCAGATTCGGCCCCCGAGCTACTCGGCGTCGCAGTATTAGTCCACGTCCCGTTCCTGCTCTGACTCGAGCGCGAAGACTGCTGAGTCGACGATTTGAGTTTGAGGACGCGCGAGGACTTGGCGGGGGCGATGGTGACGTTTGGTGGCATTGACGCGGTGACGCCGGCCCAGCCTACGCTTGCGCTGCCGGTCATGCCGCTGGGGCCGGGGAGGGATGGGTAGTCCTCGTTGATGGCGCGCCAGTCGTTCCAGGCGGTGCGGATGCCCTCGGCTTTCTTGACGTCTTCGTAGAGATCGGCGACGTCGCGGATGAGCGTGCCTAGGGCGGAGCTTGAGGTGTCGGAGAAGAGGGCGAAGAAGGTGTCGATGAGTGCGGAGGCAGATATGGTATTTGAGCGGTAGGAGGACAGTGCGTTGCGGAACTGGTTGATTTTTAGGTTGTCGTTGTTTAGCAGCTGCGTTGCTTTCGAGATAACGGCCATGTGGTGTTGGCGGCGAGCTTGCTCTTGTGGCGAGAGATCAGCCTCAGCGACCGCAGGGGCTTGAGGTTGTGCTGCTGGGGTCGCCCGTGACTGTGCAGATTGACGTGATGAGTTGGTGGCGCCAGTGTTACGGCCTGATGTTGCTGCTGCTGATTGAGCCGGGGTGGGCGCAGTCAGTTGTCCACCGAATGTGCGCGTTGTTACTGACTGTGCACTCTGGATTGCCATTTGTCGTTGGAAAGCTTGCTCATCTCTACGGAGAGGTTGTGCACTTGATGCTGGGATTGGTTCCGCATTTGGATCCCTCCCTCGTCCCCGATTCCTTGCTTCCCTCTGACTCTCTCCTCCTCGCCTTTCCTGGTAGTATGGTGCTCGGTAGTCGAACGACGACAGGTCGACAACTCGGGCGTCTCGCCTTACATCTTTTGACAAGGTATTGGCATGATCCTCGAGTTGATGTGCCTTGAGATCCATTTCCGACGAAAATACGATAAATTTCTTCTCCTGGCACTCTCGCTCCATACACATGTAATGGTCCTTCTTAAAATGGGCTTCTAGAGACTCGTAGTTGACGTAGTAGTGGGGATTCCGGCTGTCTGCCCTGTCGCACAGGAAGCACCTCTCATGCTTTTGCCGACAATGCACATAGAGCTCATCATCGCCGTAAAACCTCTGCCCACAGAAGCTACACAGGGGGTGTCCCTTGAAGCCACTCTGGTCCTTGGCCCCCGGGTTGTCATCCCCCTTAGACATATGCAACTGTAACTCCTTGTCCGTAAACAGATCGTGCTCGTGCGTGAAGACTTTCTTATGCCTCGTGCAGAGATCACACATCTTCTTGTGGTGAGTACCCTTTACGTGGCGATGCAATTCGGGCCATGCGCGACACGCAATGTCGCACGTGGGTTCTGGGCAATTGTAGTGCAGGAGGATAAGTGAGTCACCCATTACCTCTTGGGTCTGGTATTTGATGCCGATATTGTGATCCGTGCTCGCGAAATCTCGCTCAGCATAGTCCTCGAATCGTTTTGTTGCATCATCGGTGAAGATGACATATGGTGCCTCAGTCTAGAGGTTCAAGTCAGCAATTGAACTTTCAGAGGAAGCTGACAAGAGAAACTTACTCGACAATGGGCGCAGTCTTTAGTTTTATAGAGGGCTCTCATCCGCAATGCACAGATATGGCATGTTCTGTGGTTGCAAGGCGCAACGGCATTGTGGACAACCGGCGACGCGCAAATAAAGCACACCTCCGCATCAACATCCTCTTCTTCGTCATCTTTCGCCTCTAAAGTCCTCGGAACTAATGCAGCTGGCGTCTCTGCTACCGTCGCTTTCTGTGCAAATCGCGTAGCCAGGTCGGCGGGTGTTAATGTGCTGTTGCCTCCTCTTGAGCCGGCGCCGCGATTGCCTCCCCTCCCTCGTCGGGGCGCTCTGCCTTCATTCTGGCTATTGTCTGTTGTTCCTTCTGCTTCATTGTTTGCCCTTCCTCCTCGTCCTCTTCTGCCCCCTCTTCCTCCCCTGACGTTATCTCCTCGGGGTGCTCGTGGTGGGGCAGTCTGGGCGGACTCCGGGCGAGTGGCGTTTGTGTCCGCCATAATAATGTTTCTCCTGGCTGTACTGCACAATCCTCGATATAAATGTTAAATATATCTCTTAGACTCAATATATTCCGTGTCGACGTTGTCTGAGGGCGTACGTTGGAATTATCCAAGCTGGTTGTGATTACGGTATATGAGCTGGAGTGGAAATTTGGGCGTGGGGATGTGGGGTCGACGAATCATTAATAGCAGGGCTCGGTGTGCGAGGCTACGAGGCTGTGGCTTGGCGCTACTACCACACGGATGGAATCAGAGTCATACGCACCTGTTGTCTAAGCACAAGGCTGACTGTGTGGAAATAAGCCTTCCTCCGCAAACATCTCACTTTAATTTCAAGCTATTGCTATTTGGCTTTTGTTACCCTGGTTGCGAGGGTGGCGTAGAATCAGATAAGAGTCACTCGGCCAAAGTTCTAGCTGCTGCCATTCGATTTCAAATCATCATTCAGGACGCCTACCACTATATCTAGTGTTTGCTAGATCATCCTCCCTCCAGTAAATATTCATGAAGTGTTTCCCCGTAAATCGATGACGGGTATGCAGCATAATAGCTTTTAAGCCCCATGCAAAACGCCCTATGTCCCAGTAATGCCATATATCCAGGCCCTTTTGTCCCCATTGACCACCCGTTTTGCCTCCCAACCGAACAAGCTAGTTTTGTGCTGCTGCTTCTGCCGCGAGTTCCTCAACCTCGTATAGGTGCTTCCCTAATAACTTGTTCATAGTGAACATGTGAACGGTATCCTGTTTGAACACCAGCTTCATCTTGTTGTCGCAGAATATCTGACGCTTGTCTGACGGATCCTGGAGATCGTTTCCTTTGATATGTTTCCATATCTGTTTCACAACCTGTGGCCGGGACAGCTGGAGACAGTTAGTTTAAGGTACAAAGCGATGCTTGGTCCACATACCTGCGGCTCGCCAACCAATGCGGCCAGCGGTTCCGAAAGCGCGTATTGTTTCTACTCGGTGTCAGTCAAAGATCCCTCCTAGTATGCTGTGGTTGACTGACGTGAAACCCCCCCTTCCGTTCGACCACCTTTTTCTCCCCATCTGAATTCAACTCGATATCACTATCATCCGCTGCCTTAACCTTCGCCGCGCTCTTCTTCTTCTTGACTGTTGACTTCGCCTTCGCCGGCTTCTTCTTATCCCCGCCTCTTGTGGCCCTGCCTCGGCTATTCTCCTGCGCCTGGAGTAGGGCGGCTAGTTTCGCATCGCTGTCTGCTGACAACTGTTTCTTTTGCTTCTTTTTCGGAGGAGCACTGCCACCGTCTGTATCATCGGGAGTACTCTCATCTTTGACTTCCGTCTTGACGTGGCCGTTGGTTGTTGGTCTCTGGGCCTTGGATATCGGCACGTCGGGCGAACTCGAAGGCTCAGAAGTGATTTTGTCGAAGCGCTCTTCAATCAGAGCATTGACTGCAGCCTGTCAAAGAAATATTAGTAAAAGCAAAGGCATTGAGCTGGGAGGGCTTGTGTTACCTTCTTCTCTGATAAGTCATGACCGACGACCTCTTGTAACTGGTTGCGGACCTTCTTTACTGATATAGTTGCTAAGTCGCTTTTGCTGAGAATATTATCAATATTGATGCTAAATTGGCGAATCTGTTCCTCTGATAGCCCCATGTTGGCGGATAAATTGCTGAGGAGTGACGCAACTAGCTATGAAGGAATTGATTTCGTTTGAACGGCACTGGTGTTTAAGAACTGGCGCAAATGACAGCGGTTTGCTTTTGAGCGTTCAAACTTTAGCAAGGTGTAATTGACGCGCTCCTCGAAGTGTATCTTGTGGAAGTTTGCTTATGGTCGGTGGTGCTGGCTGCTAAATCCTGGCTGGCGCATGCGACTACAGCTTCTCAACTTCGCACTTGGCCAAGGCTCTTTCCAGGTGCGATGGCAGAGAACCAGCCCTGATATGTGAATAGTATGAAAAATATATATAACTCCAAAGGAAGCAAGTCGGCAAGCAAGTTGGAGAGTAGGATGAATGTAGCTGTTTGTGAGGGCCGGATGTGGAGTAGTTGACAAACGGGTGGGTGATGGTTCGTCACGACCACGATCGGCCAACTGAAAGGCCTGGATGCGGCCGCTCCCGCGTTTAAGCGCCGTCATGGGCGTTTTAAGTTTCAGAGAATGCCATCGTTAGAAGACATATACGCGTCCAATAATAAATAGCCGCCGTAAGGTTCAATTAGATTGCACGGGCTATTTCAATGGCTGCTATAAATTCAATTCATCGTGAGCTACGTAGTACTATAAATCCCAATTCGTATATTGCCTTCCTGCACCCAAAGACCGCCACGCCAACGACCTTCCTCAAAGGCGATCAAAGCTCGGGAATTCGACTCCCTGAATTCGGCTCCCTGACCCCCAAGAAATTATCTCAGAGCCCCGCTGGCTCATAGTATTCTCTGAAGCGGTCGACTTCATCCCATCTGACCTCATACACAACATTCCAGCAGCCAATGAGTAGGTTTGGGAACTTTCTTGTCCAGAAGCTCAGATACCCCTCTGGCAAAGGACCCACATCCTTCTTTAGCTTGTCCGACATATCCTCATAATGATTCTTCTTATTCCTGAGCGCCCTCAGTAAATCCAACAATCGCGCACCAGTATATTTCCTCTGTTTCCCGAGGGAATCCGTAAACTCCTTCCCAAGCGGTTTCATGAAGTCTCCACGAGTGATTTCTGGCGCCCATCTCTCGAGTTCGATAAGTGCGTCACTCGGAGGGTCCCTCTTCTCTTTTTCGAAGTGGTCCGAGACGTCACAAAGAAAGTTTAGGCGCTTCTTAGCCGACCAGAAAAACGGGTGGGACATCACTTGCTTCGCAGTCGGACGGGCCTTTGGCACCTGCTCGAGCATAGACCTTATGAGGTCGGTAGCTTCAAACGCATAGTCGCCAAGAACATCAAGCAGGCTGAGCTTATATTCGCCTTTGCGAATGTTTACCTCTCGCATATACCGATCGCCGCAATCGAAAGGATGAGATCCTTTTGTGAGAACGTAAAAGAAGACCAGGCCGAGTGAGAAGATGTCAATAGCCCGAGTCGCACGGCGATTGGGCATTAAATCAGCTGAGATAAGTGGTATTCCGGATGTGCTGTGGCTGCTAGAGAGGGTGGACTCCATGGCCGTAACCGAGCCTTCGCGTAGGTCGTCGTCTAGGAGGAGCTCAGGGGCACGCCAGCCAGATGTACCAGCTGCATGGGCAGTGGTAGCGCGGAAGCTTGACTGCTCGCCTTCGAGCTTCTTGCAAAGTCCGAAATCGGAGACCAGAAGCCGAGGCCTACCGTCTTTACCCATCGAGACCAGGATATTCTGGGGCTTGAGATCACGATGCACAATCCGAAGGTTATGGAGATGCTGGAGGCCATTGGTGATCTGGTAAAGGACATTGGGAAGATCTCGTTCCCCACTTTGAGCAAGGTCGCGATGAAGTTGCGGCTTTTCGATGACATCTGCTAAGGATGCCGAGCACAGCTCCAGCGCAATATAGAGGAAACCCTGGCTTTGTTGCTGAGCATAGTATCGGATAACTGGCCCAACTGTTAGCTTTCTGAGGTCAATATATAACTTGGTTGAGGACATACCATTGGGATGATCGTCACTTTCTCGTAGGAGCTTTGTCTCCTGGGATGCAATTTCGAAGAATTGGATTAGCATCCTCTTCACTGCTACGTCCCTCCCGTCAAATTTTCCTTCGAAAACCATGGTGCCATTGCTTCCTGTCCCAATAAGCTTATCCATGTTAACCTCGAGGCTGTTCATGCGTAGGATTGGACCTGAGATTTCATTGACGCCATTAGGTAGCGTTTCGACATCTGGCTCAATACGGGTAGACCCTCCAAGCATTTTCGCATCACGAACTGCATCCTCAACGGTAGCAGGCGATGACGGAATTGGTCCATCGGAGCTCGGAGTCTGCCTCTGCCCTTTCTTGTGCTTAAGACCACCGCGTTTGCCACGGTGAGCTTTTTTGCCTTCGGGCTTGGGTTGCTTTGGTGGACGCGACCCATCGTTGGCGGTGACTTCGCCCAAAGGTTCTCGGTGGGCCTCATTGGCCACGCCTGCTTGTTTGTCATCTTGTTTATTCGTTGGAGTTGGTGCATTATCATCCGATGAGTCTGAGCCTCCCACCGTTGCCACTTGTGGAAGGGTTTCGGGAACCGGTGCGTCTTGTTTGAGTGGCGCATCGATGTTTGAGAAGTCATCAACGTCTTCGTCTTCTTCTAGCCTTCCTGTGAGTTTTGCAATAGTGTTGATATACTTATTACAGGATGACTTGATCCATCGGGCTATGTCTCTATTGTACCAAAAAAGTAGCGTTAGGAGCAGGAGCGTAGTGATTGGATTATTGACAAGCTCGATTATACTTGTCACTGCTGTCGTTGGAAGCTGACGGACATGATGCAGAACAGATGGTTTGGGGCCCAGCGCTGGAGACGTCGTATTTGCAACTGAATCTTTATGGATAGTTTCATTCTCGTTTTGCAGTTTGTCGAGCGCATCCTGATCGGTAGGTCCAGATATGGTCAACAGAGGCTCGTGTCTACGGCCATCGATTGAGTGAAGCCCAACAAGTGCCTTTTGAAGCTGGGCATTGTTCACTGGCTCATGGAAGCGCGCACGTTCCAACCAATTCGCCGTATCGCACTGGGCCTGTTCGGGGCCATCGATAACCAATGGATAACTATTGCCGGACATCGCAAACCAGTCCCCCGCCTCGGTCTGGTTGACAAATATACGGGCATGGCGGATACTTTCATGGCTGTCATCCACCAATGGTGGTACTGGTTGAGGAAGGATGATAAGCTCGGGATTCTTCGTGTCGGCATCCACAGGACGGGCCACGTCAAAGACCCGTATAACCGGCGATGGAAGCCTGGCATTGTATAAAGCACCTCTGTCTTTCGACCGCGTTAAGTCGTATGCGAACACGCCTCCGTCGTGGCTGCTATACATATATTTCCCATCGAGCGTGCTCCGGTGCTGGCGTAATAGATCCTGATCATAATTGTTCGGGCCCCATTCTGCGTACTTGAGGGTGACGATAGGATGCCCATCCTTTCCTTGGATGCCGACAGTGTATTCGGTCCGGCCCAATGTCAAAGTTCCTCGAGTACTGCATTCCTCGCCATCCGGGTCTTGAAACCCATCTGGGCGATCGCATGTGGCTTCTCCAGGGCTGAAAGAGCCCGCAGATCCGAACCATTTAAGTACCGCTCCGTTTCTGGCATCGATTGTCCACAATGAGGTTACCTTGTCGCCAGTATAGACCACAGCAGGTTCGGTATCGGCGTATGGCACCATTTCCTCAACCAATTTCTTCATGGTGAGACCTGTATTGACCAACCCTGGCTGAGGGCCGCCGGGGATATAAACGAAGAGGCTGCCATCGGCGCTTGGTTCGACAATCCAAAGATAGTCATCCACAGGCTGATGCTCTTCGCCATCTTGGCCAGTTCCGTTCCTCTCGTGGTATGTGGTTTGTACAACGGGTCTGTCAACGTCCAAGGCCCACCGTTGTGTCCCAGTCTTCCTATCTCGGGCATACAACTTCCCGTCGACGGTCGCAAGAAGCACAAAGTCTTCTACATCCCAATCCTCAAGACTCCGCGCAGATTGCGGCGAGAGCCCAGCATTATTCTCTATGCTGGATCGTCCTGTGGATGGTGCTCGAACGGCGGATCCCGCCGGAGCAAAAGCTGCGATAGCGCTCGCATCGTTTCCATTATTATCTAGATTTTTCTTATTCGCACCTGGTGTGCTTTTCGCTCGACCCGCGTTCACCGGTGACTCGAGGCGTTGTGCTTTGTTCCCGAGTGTGGTAGCCTCGAGGGTCGCAATGGGGTCGGCCTTGATGGCTTCGCGTGGCGAGTTGTATTGGTCCCCAACATCACGGCCGGCGTTTTGCTGCTGCTGCTGAGCATCGATGAGCCATGGTAAGAGTAATATTACTACCGCGAGGAGGATTCTATTCGCGGCAGTCCCTTCGGCGGGAGGCCGACGCGGCATGATGGGACATGAAATAACACGCCGTACGGTGCCTGGCACTTGACAAGTTCGACTCAGGACCCAAGCGGCGGCTTTGAAGAGGTCAAGTTGACAGATATCGCAAACGCTCGACAATAACAGCGATAGGTAATTGTGAGCAATGGTTTAAAGGGGAGAGAAAGCGACTCGAGTGCGAATAATGTATGTGTTGTGCGTCGTACAAAATAAACTCGAGGTTGGGGGGAGCGAGCGAGCGTTTCAACTTGTGCGACAGGGTTTAGCATTCTGAATCGCGAGCTGACGAGGCGCGGCTTTATTACCTGTTCCTTACGATTCTACCGGCTTCAAATTTCAGATGGTTCAGAACTTCTCGTATACATAGTCTACGTACTCTACAAAATATCTGTAATTTTGACTTTGTGCTGCTGGAATTCTCTTGCTCTCGGACGTGGCAGTGTAGTATCTCAATCAGCCTTGACACGAAATTTATAGTACAGTACCCTTGTGGTCGCACATCGGACGACAATTTTTATAATTTATCCGCACAGTGCTGTCTCAATATTAAAGACATACATGCTGAAGAATTGGGATCTTTGTCTAGTCGCCCAAGTAGGGAATTTCATAATAAAAATTGAATCCATGATTGGCAACCTACTTCCCAATGCATTTCTTCTTTGCTGGACTTCGTAGTACATGTAGTACTGAACACTTGTATTGTACTCGGCTCTATCAGTGCATCACTACGTAAACTGTATGGGCAAGTTACACCTTGTTCCCGACCATGAGTGTATTCATTGTCACTGCAAAGTGATTAAGGCAGGTATGGTACAGTGGCTTCGCCATTAGCAATCCGCTTCTCATAATACAGCCGGGTCATCCTGTCCATGCCACATCTATTGTCTTTCCCTCCGTCTTGGTGCGCTCCTAATGATATTATCTACCCTCAACAGAAGCTGCAAAAGTCAGTATTAAAATATGGTAGGACGAGTTCAGGGTTGACTTACTTCTGCGGCCTCCGATGCTGACGACACAACTGCCCTTTTCAACTTGTAACTCTCAATGACACCAAGCTCGCGCATATCGGTAATACCGCCGCCAGGTGTCATCAAATCCAAACCGTATGTGGTCATGCCGTCGTAAATAGCGGTTCGCAGCTTGGCCACAAGCTCGCTCGAGTCGTACCCGGCATTGTCTGCAAGGATGGTTGGGAGCTGGCGGAGAGCAACGGAGAAGGATGCAACGGCAATTTGCTTCTTGCCGTCAACCTTAAGAGCCGCTGCGTCGACGGCGCGGGCCATCAACATCTCTGCGCATCCGCCTCCCAGGGTGGTTCTTGGCTCCTGGACTGTTTGTGACAGAACAGCCAAGGCATCGTGAAGTGATCTCTCGGCCTCGTCCAAGAGCTGCTCGGTGGCACCTCTCAGGACGATCGTGCAAGCTTGGCCAGCAGCGACACCGGAGAATTTGATCAGCGTATCCTCACCAATGATAACCTCCTCGATAACATCGCACTGCCCAAGTTTAACCAATTCCGGGTGATCGAAAGTGGAAGCAATGTCGCCACCAGTAACCAAGGCGAGTCTCTCAATTCCGTCGAAATCAGCATGCTCGATCGACATAATTCCAGCATCCGAAAAGAGTTGCTCGGGCCAGTTGTAGATAAGCTGCCTGTTGATGAAGCAGTTGATGCCATGTGCCTTGATCTTCTCCACCTTAGCCCTCATCTTCTCCTTCTCTGCCTTCTCAAGGTCCGCAAGCTGGCTTGTCGATGCAACAGAAACTCTGGCCCCGAAGATCTTGATCTTATCTGTGTCCATTGCAGTGTTTGCAATCATAATCTTTGCCTTCTCCAATCTCTTCGGCTGGTTTACACCAATCTTCTTGTCTAAGATGAAGCCCTCATCAAGATAGGAGTCGCTCAGCTTTCCGCCAGCCTTCTTGATGATTTGAATGTGGCTGAGATCGGACGAACCCTTCATACGTAGCACTGCGTCGCATGCTAGCTCTGCAAACTGATCTCTGTCTTGGGCCAGGACTTTCGAGCTGAGAGTTGTCCGTGCAATAGCGTACAAGTCCTTCCTGAACGCCTCCTTGCTGCTGCTATGATCAACAGCTGATTTCTCGAGTGCCGCCAAAGCAGCATGGCTTGCTATCCTGTAACCCTCAATAATCGTCTGAGGGTGGATCTTCTTATCGACCAGCTTCTCTGCTTCTCTTAAGAGCTCTGCTGCCAGAACTGTGACCGATGTTGTGCCGTCTCCTACTTCGTCGTCTTGAACTTTTGAGATGTTCACAAGAACCTTTGCGGCTGCGTTGTCCAAGGCGATAGACTTCAAGATAGTTGCTCCATCATTCGTGACCATAATCTCGCCGGTAGAGCTAGTGGCAGTTAGCAAAAGCCTTCAAATGAAATAGCTGTGCACATACGCAGATTGTAAGATCTTGTCCATGCCTTTTGGGCCTAATGTGCTCTTCACCAAGTCGCCAACTGCGATAGCTCCCACGAAAGCAGAAAGGCGAGCATTCTCACCCTTCTCTTCCGTCACATCACTTTGGAAAATCTGCGTAGGGTTGAAAGAAGCCATTGTGAATGATTATACCTCTCCTATACCAATTTCAAAGTGTTTATACGCGCAGGCTACTTTTTCAGACACGCGCTTCACGCCTAATCGGCCACCGTAGCGAATTTCGAAAATTAGCGCGAGCCCCACGCACATCGCGATCAAATATTCAGCTAGAATCCTAACATTTGCGACGACAAGGTATACTATTGCAGCACTGAAGCCAACTTGCAGCAAATCCTCCAACCTATCAAGTAAGGTGATGCCCCCATATATATACTATATTATTCTCGTTGTTCTTGCACTAACCAGGCCCCAAAGCCCCCCAAAAGGATATCGCACAAATCGAATCACGCCCACGATACACTGAGGGGTTCAGCACCGAACAGCGAACGCACCGCAATCATGGCGCCGTCCTTCGATCATCTTCCGGACCCGGAGGAGGAAGAGGAGTACGATGATGAGGAGGAGCTTGACTTTTCCGACCTGAGAGAGAAATTCGAGGTTCAGCTTCAGCAGGGACTCGATACCTTCGTCTGCGTGGATGGACTGCCAAAAGTTACCGAGGAGACGAAGCCAAAGCTGATTAAGTTCTTGTTAAGAAAGCTCAACTCCGTTGGAAAGACGAAGGAGGAGTTGGTATTCATGCCAGTTGGCGAAAGTGGACAAACTGATGGGTATGTTGGAATGCCAACTTTTACAGTCTGGCAATCGTGCTAACGGCAATAGATTCGCATTCGTCGAATATGCTTCCCCAGCAGAGGCAGCAGCGGCAGTCAAGTCTCTTGATGGCGTGGCTATTGATAAGAAGCACACGATGCGCGTGAACAAACTCACGGATATCGAACGCTATGGCCGCGAGGGAGCCGTCCCCGAGGATTTCACACCACCGAGGATTGAGCCGTTCGGAGAGAAGGAGCATCTCCGCTCGTGGCTCGCCGATCCTGCTGGCCGTGGTCGCGACCAGTTTGTTATGTTCAGGGGTGATAACGTTGGCGTTTTCTGGAACAACGAAAGAGATGCTCCCGAAAACATCGTTGACCGTGCCCACTGGACCGAAACCTTCGTGCAGTGGTCGCCGCTTGGCACGTTCTTCACATCCGTTCACATGCAGGGTGTTCAACTCTGGGGTGGCCCATCTTGGACTCGCCAAAAGCGATTCCCCCATCCGTTTGTCAACTTGGTCGACTTCTCCCCTGGAGAGAAGTACCTCACCACCTGGTCCAACAAGCCGATCTCCATTCCGGAGGAGGGCCACCCAGCTTTGTCTATGGACGACGATGGAAAGAACTACGTTATTTGGGATATCGAGACCGGCAAGCCGCTTCGTTCCTTCGCAAACCTGGACGTTCCTGGTGCATCATTAGATGAGGCCGGACAGCCCGTCAAGCGCAAGGTGCAATGGCCGGCTTTCAAATGGTCCTCGGACGACCAATACGTCGCCAGGCTAAACCAGGGTACATCTATCTCCGTCTATGAGTTGCCAAGGATGGGTCTCCTTGATAAGACTTCGATCAAGATCGATGGTGTTGTCGACTTTGACTGGGCGCCTGCAACTGTTACTCGCGATGGTATAAAGACTTACGAGCAGCTGTTCTGCTATTGGACTCCGGAAATCGGCAGCAACCCTGCCAAGGTTGGACTGATGAGCGTTCCATCGAAAGAGGTTGTCAGGACGTTGAATCTCTTCAGTGTCACGGATGCTAAGCTCCACTGGCAATCAGAGGGTGCATATCTCTGCGTTAAAGTTGACCGTCACTCCAAGTCCAAGAAGTCCCTGGCTACCAGTCTTGAGATTTTCCGCGTGAAGGAGAAGGGTGTCCCGGTTGAGGTTGTTGACTCGATCAAGGACACTGTTATCAACTTTGCTTGGGAGCCAAAGGGTGACAGGTTTGTTGCTATCACCACTGCCGAAGTTGTCGCCGCTACCGCCGTCCCGCCAAAGACGTCCGTCTCTTTCTTCTGCCCTGAGAAGGTCAAGGGTGGCGCTGCAGTCGGAAACTTCAAGCACCTTAGGACATACGACAAAAAGAACAGCAACGCCATTTACTGGTCGCCAAAGGGCCGCTTCGTTATCGTTGCGACTGTCCACTCGCAACAAAGCTTCGACCTTGAGTTCTACGATATGGACTTTGATGGCGAGAAGCCAGAGGCGGAGAAGGATTTGACTGCCAACCTTATGCTTATGAACACTGCCGACCATTTCGGTGTCACTGACATTGACTGGGACCCTACCGGACGTTATGTTGCTACCAGCGCAAGTGTATGGAAGCACACTGTAAGTTAAACTATTTCTCATTGATAACATCATACTGATTACCTCGTAGATGGAGAACGGTTACCACTTGTACGATTTCAAGGGCGAGCAATTACGCGAAGAGCCAGTCGAGAAGTTCAAGCAATGGCTCTGGCGCCCCCGCCCCGCCTCCCTCCTTACTAAGGATGAGCAAAAGGCGATTCGCAAGAACCTCCGCGAGTACAGCAAGGTCTTTGACCAAGAAGATGCTGATCGCGGCGCGTCCGCCGACTTGGCCGTCGTGGAGCACAGACGTAACCTCCTTGACGAGTGGCTCGCATGGAGAGAGATGGTTGTTGAGGAGGTTTTGGCTGAGCGCAGAGAGTTGGGCTTGCCAGAGGATCCTCTAGAGGGCCTGATCAAGGAGACCGATGAGGGCGAGGATCAAGTTATTGAGGAGATCGTCGAGGAGATCGTCGAGGAGACGGAGGAGATCATTGCATGAGAACGTCACGACCTCACGCTTATTATTTCCTTCTCTGCATATGTATGGAGTAGCTCATGAGATCTGGAGGATATCCTCATTCTGATCGGTGTATCCGGGTTGGATGGTACACGCTGGCAATAGGTCAAAAGAATAAATGAACGAAAGATTAGTTTTTTAGTTAATGGTTTGGCGGTGTCCCTCATATTCAAATCGTGCTGATAAACTGGAGCCAATTGCAAGTGATATTTTGATACGTCTAGGTCTTTCCTCCATAACTTCGTTTGGGGGCAGATCATTACTGCCTTCGCTAAGGATAACCTAATAGCATGAAGCGGCCTATCACATGTGAACGGCTAAAAAGTGCGAATTATTCCCCCTTGATGTTGGCAGGAGTAGTTCGCTTGTTGTCTGCTTCCAGAGGTCCATTGACCTTTTCATACAACCATTTCAGCAGGATGGTACTCCCAGTCATCAGCAATGCAGAGCTACCAAAGACGAGCGCTCTGTGGGTGGTCGACAAAATGTCGAAGAGGGGGTATGGGTAGCTAGTAACATTAGAACCACGACGACGTAACGTGTTGTAGTTTCAGCTGGGGGACAGGGGCGCTTACAAGCCGTTTTGAGTGTAGCAATGCTCGATCCATGCCCAGTAAGTGAATGCTAGGACAGCGCTCTGAGTCGCTGCCGGTAAATTCTTAATGGTATAGGGCGGGCTTAGAAGCAGGAGATCCAAGACCAACAACAAGCTGGGCATAAAATGGAAGCTGATATCCGCGTATGGATCCAGGTTGATCTCCGGGGGAATTACGAGTTCTCTGTCGATGGCCGAGATAGTCCAGTACAGAATCGTGATCAGAACCTCAAGTGGGGCGCACCACAGGGACAGACTGTTCTTGATGGAGAAGAGGCGGTGCGAGAGGGTGATATCGGCCAGGAGACCAAAACCGAAGGTGATGGTCGACACGAGGAGGCCAATAATTGTCAGATACTGGTAGTGCCAGCCATAGGCCTGGTTCATCTGCGTTGGAAAGTTGATCATGTACCAGAAGGATCCGGAAAAGGAGCAGAGACCCAGAGCGTGTATGAAAAAGGATATCGCGCGGGATGGCGACTCAATGCGCTGGAGCGGATGCCTGCGCGAAGCAGAAGCTGGTGACTTTGACTTTCCCATGGTTGCGTTGGCTCTACAAGCTCAAAATTTATTTCGCAGTATAACTTGGAGGAACGAATGGACAAGGGAGAGAGTCCCTGTATATATGTAGTCTCAACAAAATACTATAACTTGCATGCGGCCGGCACATGTCCAAACGACAGGCGTCCCCGAGGTCCGGGGTTTACTGCCGCTCGCTTTTATGGGGCTCAGCCTTGCCCTTGTTGAAATTTGGCCAGGGTCTGTCGGCGCCGGAAGATTATTTTGACCGCTCTAAGGATGTGAGGCTACAGCTACAGGACGCGACCCAAACTATTTTCAGCCTCATCAAGTCCAGCGCCAATCCCGACTTCAAGAATTAACCATGAGTTCAAACGCGCAGGTCTCGAATAAGAGGCCGTACAATGAGTCAAACGCTGTGAATGACTCTCCGAAAGGAGGGCCTGCCGGTGCCGAAGAAGATGGTGAGCTTCAGCTTGACATGCAATGCCTACAACAGCTAACATAACGCAGAATCTTCGGACGATGACATGGGGCCGCAATTGCCTTCGGCAGCACCTAAGAAGAAGAGACGGGTTCTCCCTTATGAAAAGCTCTACGTCGCTGCGCTACCCACGTCGGCACGGTACTCGAAGTCCCTCATGCACAAGGAACAGGTAGCTTTCGTTACGATGACTCCACTCACCGATTTCCTAATCACCAGCTCCGTGGACGGCTACGTTAAATTCTGGAAGAAAGGCAGCGAAGGCGTTGAGTTTGTGAAAGAGTTTCGCGCGCACAATGGCGAGATTAAAAGCGTTTCAGTCAGCGCCGATGGCAGGAGTTTCGCAACAGCGGGCTCGGACAAGACGATTAAAATATTCGATGTGATCACGTTTGATCTATTAACTATGCTCTCTGTGGAGTTTACGCCAAAATGCGTTTGCTGGGTCCATCAGCGCGGCGCCTCATTACCTCTACTTGCGGTATCAGACGAGGTCAACCACTCCATACGAATATACGATGGAAGGGGCGACAACCTGGAGCCGATCCATACGCTGAACGGGCTTCATAGAAGCGTGATTTCACTAATGGCATTTAACAATGCTTACAACTGCGTTGTGTCGGCGGATGAGAGTGGCATGTTGGAGTACTGGAGGCCCGGCGGCAACTATGAGAAGCCAGATAACGTCTTCGAATACAAGAGCTCCACGGACCTCTTTGAATTTAAGAAAGCAAAGTCTGTGCCAGCCTCCATTACAGTCTCTCCTACCGGTGCACAATTTGCAACAATGTCATTTCCAGACCGTAAGATTCGAGTTTTCGATTTTCCGACAGGAAAGCTGTACCGGACGTATGATGAATCGATACAGACTATTGAAGAGATGCAGCAAGCCGGTACTGCCTTGCAGAAACTAGAAGACGTCGAGTTCAACCGAAGGCTTGCTACAGAAAGAGAGATCGATTCTCCGTTATTAAGAAACAAGGTCAATGTGATCTTTGATGAGAGCGGCCATTTCATACTGTACGGGTCGATACTTGGAACCAAGGTCATCAATACGTACACGAATCGTGTGGTCAAGGTATATGGTCAGGAAGAGAACTTCAGAGCTTTGAACTTGGCAACGTACCAAGGGCAGCCCCAAAGGAAAGGCGTTACTACCGTCGCGATGGCCGCTTCGAACAATCCGCTGTTGCAGGAATCAGAAGCACGGGATCCCATAATTATCGAGACCGGCGTCGGGAAGCAGAGGTTTTACATGTTTAGCAATGACGAAGAGATATCCAAATCTGAACGAGATGTTCAGAATGAGAAGCCCACAAATCTTAATGCGCTGAAGGCAGTCGAAAAGAAAGTAGCAGAGACTGGAACGAGTGCTGTTATTCATACTACGTATGGCGATATCCACATCCGACTGTTCCCAGACGCGGCACCAAAAGCGGTGGAGAATTTCGTTACACATTCAAGGCGTGGCTACTACAACAACACCATCTTCCACAGAGTCATACGCAGGTTCATGATCCAGTGTGGAGACCCCCTTGGCGATGGAACCGGGGGTGAGAGCATCTGGGGGAAGGAATTCGAGGACGAGTTCAGCACTTTGAGGCATGACAAGCCCTATACCGTGAGCATGGCAAATGCTGGGCCCAATACCAACGGAAGCCAGTTCTTCATCACAACTGAAAAGACTGTAAGTGGAGATCCACCTCGTACGTTATGTATCAAAGCTGATATTGAATAGCCTTGGCTTGATAACAAGCACACTATTTTTGGGAGAGCTATCCAAGGCTTGGATGTTGTTCACAAGATCGAAAACACAAAAGTGCACAAAGAAAAGCCCGAGGAGGACATCAAGATTATTAACATCTCGATAACATAGGCATTCCTACGTGGACGCATAGAACTCTAGCCTCCGTAAATAGTGAAATATGATACCCCATGCTCAAATTGGACGTCTGCTGTAAAATCGCGCGACTGAAATCTCCCCGCCTTTATTATCAGGTTCTTATCCGTCACCTATCTCCGATAAGGCGGCGCCGCCCCGCCACTACCCCAAGTTTTGACCTAACTTTGGCACCATGGAGTGGACCTGGACTGCTGACAAGCCTCTCGGTGATATGATTTATGATACCACTATTGTTCTTGGGAGAGCCATGCGGATGCCAAATACGATGGCGGCGCGGTAGCTCAGAGCAAATTTACAAGCGGACAAAAACTACTACGGCGAAGTGGATCCTAGGCGCCAACTAGTAGAGATGCTTATAACACAAGGCTCTGACACTACCTCATATCCGCAAACATCCCTCACCTCACCCTCAAGGCTAGCTCTCGATGCCACGCCCAAAGAAGCCTGGGGCGCCAGAACCCAAGAAGCGCAGCAGAAATGGTTGCTGGTACGTCCTATTCGTTGTTTTGTGCTGAGTCAGCGGGGTTACGCTGTCACCTTAAATGCAAGTGATGGGCACTGATCTCCTCTGCCCAGGCCCTGCAAAGCTCGAAAAGTTAAGTGCGACGAGGCGCACCCGACATGTCTCAGTTGCCAGCGACAGAATGAGGTGTGCGACTATAGCGTGCGGTTGAACTGGGATGGGAGGGGGAAGAGGAAGGCTGAGCCGACGGGCGGGAGACAGTCGATTTTCCATGTCAATACACTCTCTGCTGATTTCGACGTCCCTCCGAAAGAGGCCTTAAAGATCGAAGCGTCTATCTCTCCGCCTAACGGAACACATTATGGCGCACGTCCATCAAGCCAGGGACATATTGCAGGGCAGGCATCGACTCATACCGACGACTACCGCGCTGAGAAGCCTTCGAAAACTTCCGTCCCAAAGCTGGAAACATGGGGTATGGAACCGCCAAGTTTGGACTCTAGCAAGGAGCCATCCACGGACAACATATCCATAGATCCCGTATTAACGGGTCAGGATTCTCAGCAGCCTTGCGCGTCTCCGCCATTTCAATATGCGTCACTGAACTCGTTATATACCCAGCCATTCGAGCAGAGCTATGAGAGATATCGTGATGAGCATGGCATGAAATCACCTTCAGAATCGGGTATGGAAAGTCCAACGGGCAGTTCATTCGTCGATTTTGCAGGCGATACACGTTCTTCGAAACGAATCCGCTATGGGCCCTCCAGTGGTGAAACCCATTCCCGGTTTACAGAGATGGCGCTTCCCATCCCCTCGTCCTCTCGTTATAATACAGGAGTTCATCCTAGCCAGTCCTTTACGCCGATGACAGCATCGTCTCAAAGTGACGATGGCCAGAGAAGCCTCTCCGTTAAGCTTGCGCCATTCACATCCAACGGTAGCAATATGTCGGAATGGCGAAGGCTTTCCATTGAATCTCTGCTCTCTGGCCCCCCTGGGATGTCAAATGCCATGGGCACTGCTGGCTCCACCAGCAGAGAGCAAACGCCTCTTCCATATGGGGATCCGCGTGATGACATTATTACTTTGGGGGTTGACAGAGGGCTCAGAGATTTGGATATTGGGAAGAACGATGATGCCAATGCCCTCTCAAAAGAATATACCAGTCTTGGGTTTGGTTTTGGCGGGCAAACTAAAGTGGCAGCCTTCGAAAAGGGCGGTTACTATGAAAGGTAAAACTTCTATGCCCATGATAAAGCACAAAACTAATACTAGCAGTCCGGTCTGGGTCAAAATTCCTCGGTCATTTCAGCCTTTGCCACCGATACTACAGGAGAACCCAATGAATATCCTTTACTTCCACCATTTTATTTCACATACTGCGACGTGAGTCCTACTACACTCTCATTTGGGATCAAACTAATTTGTTAGGCTTCTCGTCCCTCACCATTGTAGCTCAAATCCTTTCCAAAAGATATTGCCTCAGATGGCTCTGCAGTGCAGTCATTTGATGAAGTTGGTATTGGCATACTCTGCGTCTCACCGGGCTCGACTCCTAAACCATCCGGAGCCAATAACAAGAATTGCTCTATGGGTTCAAGGGTTCTTTTCCTATCTTCGCGATGCCATCGACGACCCCAAGAAAATAGTTACTGACTCCTGCCTTGCGGGAGCCATAATGTTGGCCTCTCTTGAGATCATATGCCCAAAGGCCTTCGGGGTCGAAATTCCATGGCAGCAACATCTAACTGTAGCAAGGCAGATGATTGTTGCTCGAGGAGAAGCGAACCCCAACAGTGAAATTTCAGCCACCTTTGGCTTTCTATTAAGGTGGTTTGCCTACCTCGGTGTCCTGGGAAGACTCACTGGCGGACACAAAGATTTCCTATCCATAACAAAGGGTCTGGTAGCTTATGATAGCGAAGGAGAGCATGGTCTTCAGATCGTCTGTCTTCTTGGGTTTACAAGCCGATGCGCATCCATTCTATCCAAGATTGCAGACCTTGCTGCACTATGTGCTCCTAGACGTTTCGACGAGACCTGCAATGAGCGGCTGGGGTGGAAACCGACCGATGATGTCAGGCAACAAGCCGAACAGCTAGTCGAAGATCTCGAACACGCAAGGACTAGCTCTTTGATTCAGCATTGCCCGCATCTTCACTCGTCGGAAGAAGAGGCATATCAGTGGGATAGCCGCGAAATGGCTGCCACAAACGAGGCATATCACTGGGCCGGCCTTATTCATCTGCACCGTCGAGTTTTGGGCAAACCATCGACCGACGAAGACGTCCAAACTGCAGTGCGGGAGATTGTTAGCCTTCTTCACAGGGTAAGAAAGGCGTCTGCAGCAGAAGCATGCCTACTCTTTCCCATGTTCAGTGCTGGGTGCGACGCACAAGATGCGGAGGAACGGAGCTTTATAATGGAGAGGATGAGAAATGTCGAAGGTATTGGGATGAGTCAGGTAAGTTTGACCTATCATTCGGTGATAATAGCAATTACTTAACTCCTTTGAAGGTTAAAAAGGCACGGAACCTGATTCAAAACGTTTGGGATACTGGCAAGCCCTGGGAAATGCTTGCAAGTGGCGAATTTGTAGGCTGAAGCCTTCAGGGATGTCGTACGACAGACGCAATCCGGCTAGAACAGACTCTGGTACAAGATAAAGCCTACAAAGCATGTCGCTTGCTTTCGATGGACATCGTTCCATTGCCAACTTGACGTGCGAAGCGCGAATTTGTTGTCAATGTGACGAACTGCTCCAGTGTCCAAGAGAAAAACACCCGCTTGAATCCGCTAGTGCTGGGCATCACGTTAAAAGGCACCAATGCGTCCAGAACTCAATACTGCCACCAGGTAGGTAGACATAAGAAAGATTGCTTATTTGCGAGCAGTCGTGGATGAGCTGTCCGGACGACGGGGGTGCGTCGAGACGCATAAACCGATCTCTCAATAGCTGGCTCTTGAGAAATTGAGTGCCGAATACTTACCACCACCTGAACGCTGGCGTTGACCGCGGTTTCATGGTGAGGGTTCCTCATACCCGGTGGGCGGGCTTGCCAAGTATGGAAAGCCCCTCCTCCGGCTATGTTTTCGGCCTCTTATGCCGAGATGCGCTTATAGCCTGTCGGTACCATCCAAACGGGGTCCTTTGTGAAGGAGAAGCGCGATATGGAGTGCTGCTTAATGCGATATACTGCATCTAGTAATACTCCGCTCCGAAGCCACCATCTCGGACTCGGCCGAGGAGGTCCCATTAGTATGTCGTCGGCTATCTCTGCGTGTAACTATTATGAGCACGCTACTGAATCGATATACTTGCAACGTTTGGTTTGGAATGCGCAACGTTGTATGCGTTGGTAGCTGGGCTGGTCGCGTCTCCCAGGAGTATCTATTACTCTGCTGCTACCACTGCCGATAATCCTGGTTGGCACATGGGTTTCTGGATAAGTCAATTTAGGGTTTCTGGGTTCGATATAGAGAATGGGCTTCGTCCTTGGAATATCTCGGTCTTGGATATTGTGGTACCGCTGGTGATGCCGCCTCTTACCTACTCTTTATCGTAGAAGAGGCCTTCACCGCGAAGGCGGAGAGATAGCAAAACCTCGCTGAGTAATTCTGGGGGTGGTTAGGGGCATTCATAGATCTATAAACTCAGTCCTTCCCCTTTAATACATCCCTCTTGAATGTCGCTGAGTACGTGATGTAGTTATGTTATCCTTGTGTGTTTTGACATGGCCAGGGATAAGAATATGAGATTTGGAGGCCACTGGCTAGGTTTGTTTTGATTTTTAAACTTTGTAGGTGATTTTCTTGTAGATCGTTGTAGAAGAATCAATCATGAAACATGAAAGCTATATGAACTCCTCTCGGATATGGCAAACACCGTGCTGCAATATCTGACATATCCAAATCACCCACAGCCTTGGATACAATCTCATTGTCTGCGCTGGTCGGCACGAAGTAGCCCCCTATTTCCCCTTTTAGCGACAGACACCCACCTCAACGTGCAAACTCTCAGTAACTGAGGCCCCAGGCTCCCAGTCTAACCGCAACTTCTAATAATTACAGGAGCTAGCAATTGTTTGCAGTGTTTGTCTGCCCTTTAGTTTCGCTTCTGTCCAATGGTGTGAAGCTGTGACAGTTGCGCTTAAGTGAGTGAATATCAGCGCGCTTAGCACTTTTGAAATCACCCACCTAGGTATAAATACCCCTCCTCCCCCCCATCTTCTTGTTCTTCTTCCTCCTTTTTGCTCCTCATTTCCTTTCTTTCTTTTACCCTTCACCAAGCGGTGCCTTGTCGAAACTTCTATCCTCTTTTCTTCCACATACCATTCCTTGGTCTTATCCTTCATTGGATTTCGATCTTGATTTGTGTATTACACCACAGTTCTTCTTTCATCGTTTACCTCCCTCCCTCGCTCATCTTGGTCTTATCCTTCATTGGCTTTGATCTTGGTTTGTGTATTACACAACAGTTCTTCTTTCATCTTTTACCTCCCTCGCTCACCTTGGTCTTATTCTTTCATTGGTTTGTGTGTTTACACTACAGATCCTCTTTGCTTTACATGAATTCCTGTTCTTCTACTTATCTCGCTTTGATCCTGTCCTTTATTGGCTTCGGTCTTGGCTTGGTATTTAAACTACAGTTCCTTCTTCAAAAGACTTGGTGGATGCGAGCTGCATTTGCCTTGTCTTTTTTTAACCAATCCATTTATTCCTTCGTTCATACTCTTGGCTTGTTCAATGTTCAGCGACATATGTTCAAGATCTATCCACAATCTTCCCCTCCTCCGTTCTTTCTTCGTTCATGCTCATGAGTTGTTTAATGTCCAGCGACATAACTTCAGTCTTCATGTTCAAGATCGATCATCACAGTTCCCCTCCATCTTTCTTTGGGCGCGGGATCTTTTCAGATGATGAATGTAACCATGACCTTCCTGTTTTTGATCTGCAGTGCAGTTCAATCTCTTGAAGTCATAGTTTGGTCGCACTGATGGAAAGGCTCCCGAGTGGGAGACGCGTCGCCATCCATTGAGAGGGTTTTATCCCCGGTGGTTTGGATTTTATTGACCTTTGAATTCAATTTCAATTTGTGGGGTTGGCCAATATCTTCTTCATATGATGCAAACAAAACATTCCACTGCGATTTGCAGAGAGTCTGTCTGTTACCGCAGTCAGTCCGATGGAATATGTTGGACTGAGAAGAAGTTTTACATCGCTTTTGCTTTATTTTCGTTTTGTGGGGGTTTTACTTTCTTCATTGTGATCTGAATTATCCTGCAGCTATTCGCAGAGAATCTTTCTGTCCCCCCGGCAGTATGATCGATTGGTGAAATTATACTGAGAAGAAATTGCAAACCTCGGTTTTTATTTATTCCCTCAATCTTTTCCGCATTTACTTTTATTTTTGTTCCTGCATATAAATCGAACTGTTCAAATGATGGTACCATAGTGTTAGTATCCCAATATCATCCATTTGGATTGATTTGAGGACAACGAAAACATTAACTGATGATCAGTTTGATTTATTTACTTCAACTATATTTTTCGCATTTACTTTTATTTATTTTGATTTCGTTTATATAGACTGAACTGTTCAAATGATGATAAAGCTTTGAACACACTCGAGATCGTCCAGCTGGACTGGTCAACGAGAGATGAATTGAAGACTGATGAACAGTTTGTTTGGGTCGTTATGGCCCCAGCAATGAAAATGATTCTGCGAGTCTCGAAGGATCGTTCAACCGCAAATAAAAACTGACTTCAACTAACAGCATTACTCGGTATCCAAACACTACCCTCCAACAAATGTCAACATACAGTTTGATTTATGTTTTTTCTCAGTTGTTTGCTTCGCAGCGTGGATTCAGCTCAAGTCACAACAAAACCGAGTTCCAAAGGGGCTATACTATCTAACTCAAGCTGAGATTGGTTCGAAATGATGAGCAGAGCGTATAACTTGAGATCTGGCTGTCGAATGAGTCGAATTGATGAGAGTTATGTTTATGGTACTGATCGAACACATCCCTATAGAAACCAATCAATTTAACCCACCAATATATTTTAAAACTTTCATTGAAATATCTGTGCTGTATATACGCGATATATGGTTCTATGTGAAGAAAGATGCGGCGCTATGGGCTCATCATAATTTCGTGATGCTCTATAACTTGGACTTGACTTTCTTTTCCTCCTCCTCCGCCTGCTGCTTCAGAACTCTCCGCAGGATCTTGCCGCTCGCCGTCTTAGGTATCACATCAACGAATCTAACACCCCCTCTCAAGCGCTTGTGGCCAGCCACCTTCGTCGCCAGCCAATCCGCAATATTCTTGCCTGTTTCTGGTGTGCCAGGAACACCATTCTTGGGCACGACATATGCTCGAGGGACCTCGGTCGCCTGGTCTTCATTGTAGATGCCAAGAACAGCAACATCGTCGACATCTGGGTGCGAAACCAAAAGACCCTCAAGTTCTGCCGGGGGAACTTGGAATCCCTTATACTTGATGAGTTCCTTCACACGGTCCGTGATATAGAAGTTCCCCTTCTTGTCTTGGAATCCGACGTCGCCTGTCTTGAAATATCCGTCGTCAGTGAGCGCGTTCTTCGTGCCTTCAGGGTTCTTCCAGTAACCCAGGAACACATTGGGTCCCTTGACCCATAACTCGCCAGTCTCCCCGACTGCAAGTTCCTTCTCCTCGGCCGACATGAACTTCGCCGTCTGGTTGGGTAGAAGCGGTCCGACTGAGCCCATGGCAGTTTGCCAATCCTCCCATCGCTGCGAGTGGGTTGTAGGGGATGTCTCGGACAAACCATAGCCTTGCTTGACTTTGATGTTGCGTTTATCATACAGTGCATTGACAATTTCCCGAGTGAGGGGTGCTGCGCCTGAGCTCATCATTCTAATCGAGCTGAGATCGTACTTGTCCACTACTGGGTTTTTGGCAAGCTGAAGGACCACAGGCGGCACGGCATAGGCGAATGTAATTTTGTTCTCCTGGATGATGGAGCAGAACCTCTCGAGGTCAAATTTAGCCATGACATATATTGTGAGGCCTCTAAAGAATGCGTAGTGAATAAGGCAGGTAAGACCTGTTGAGCATGTTAGTGGTTGCCGGACGAGGAGGTAGAGAGAGTGCCATACCATAAATGTGGAAGAATGGGAGGAAAGCAAGAAGTTTGTCGCCTTTGCCATCAGGTCCACCGTCGGAACTCAAATTATTGCCTTCCCCTGCAGCAAGCATGAATAAGTTTGACACAATATTGCGGTGTGAGAGCATGACACCCTTTGGGTGGCCAGTGGTACCACTACTATAGACCAAGAAAGCGAGGTCCTTTTCGGGGTTCACTCGTGTCCTGGCATATCTTGTTGCCCCCGAGATGTTCCGAATGCTAGTAAAATGCTTGAATAATTCATCCCTCTCGTCTCCGAGGATAATGATCCTCTTCTCGGGAAGGCCGACAGATTTGGCAGCAGCTCGGGCATCCGCCAGGAATGCTTTTTGTGTCACAAGTGCTTTGGCGCCGCTATCTTTAAGCTGGAAAGCCAATTCGGCCGGGGTATACGCTGGGTTGGCGGGGGAGATTACCCCTCCGGCCCAGTGGGTTCCCCATATCACCGCTGGTGTATCGATGCTGTTGGGCGTATAGAGGGCAAGGACATCGCCCTTCTTCCAGTCCCATTGAGCCTTGAGGCCTTTGCCAAATTCAATTGCAGCCTTCTTTGTCTCTGCGAAAGTATATGACCGATTTGTCTCGGGGTCGACATAGATTACTGTCGACAGTATTAGAGTTCTGACACGTCCGTGTTATCTTAGAACAAGGCTCACCTTTGTTGTCAGAAAACTGCTTATCTTTCCTCTCAAATAATAGGCCCCAGACATCGACAGGTGGCACATCAATATCGGGGAAACTGTTGACGTTAGAAGAAAATCGTCGTGTCATTTTTGGAGAAGCACGCCTCACCTAGATTTGGTAACCATTATTATGGGGTTGGGGACAAGAAAAATTGGGCGGAATTGAGAATAATAATAACGAAGAAGAGATAAATGTCAAGATCCGGAGCCCACGGAATATATATGTTGAGGACGTGGGTAACAATTAAACTGAGGGCGATGCCACTTGCTACATCGGGTAACTTGGACCTGAGATCCATTGGAGAATGCGGGGAAATATGGGGTTCCTCGGGGAATCGGCGCGCTAAAGTCTGGTAGAGCCTCGAATAAACGGTGATTACTTAAGGATTTCGGTGAGGGGGCCGAGGCACGGCACATCGACCCGAGGTGTTGTCCGGAAGTTATTCCGCTCCGCGTTATGTAAGCATTTTGCGATTGAGGGACAAGGGACGACACGGGCTTGGTCGACAGAGTGAGGTTAATAGGTCTATATCAAGGTCCATTTTACCATTCACTGCCGATATGGCTGCTCTTCGTTGTTCAGCACTCCGGTACACTGTCTGTGGCGCCGCTCCGTATCTGCGCGCCTCTCAGCGAAGATGGGCCCAGGTCCATGACATTCGGTTCCTCGTCACCCACGCACAGCCAGACAGGGTTCTAGAGAAGTATAAAGAGAAGCTGGCGAAGAAGGCAAAAGAGTAAGTCAATGCTCCCTGGCTGACCCTTGGCATAAACTTTAGCTGATAAGGTTTCTGATAGGGAAGGATTGAGCGATGTCAATGAGTTGAAAGAAGCTTACAAGGATAAAATCACCGAGCTGAAGAAGAAACCTGCTACTCCAGCTGGCACAATAGATGGACGCCCACCGCCAGCTCCTGAAGCGATAAACGAAGCCGCAGCCAAGTCACCATTCCCACCCCCGCCTCCGCCACCAAAAGTTCCGTCTTCAAAGTCTAGCACGCCTGGTGTGCGGACACTCTCATCATACCTGGACATCGCCAAGACGAGAGAGCTTCCTCACAAGGAAATCGAAACGATATGGCGCCTCCGACACGCCTCAAACCCTCAGTCACTCTGTGCGACCGTGCCTCTGGAGACATACAAGACCATAGAGGCGTCTGCAAAGAAGTTCCCCCACTTCATCCTACCATTGCCCCGCGAAGGGCAGGGCGCGGAGATCCACCTGCTGCAGTGGACGTTCCCAGCGCCTGATACTGTCACGGTTCTCTTTACCCACCTCGCAGAGTTCAAGTTAAGAGGCGAATTTGCACAGCCGCATACAACCATTACCCACCACTTGGAACTGGCTGCGGATAAGGAGGTGGTTCTGGTGCAAGGCCAGGTGATTGAGAATAGAGGAGTCACTGTCGACGAGGCCAAATTTCTGTTGATGTGCCTGCAGAAATTTTACGGGTTTGGAAGCGAGAGCGCCGACCGTAAGAGGCTACTGGAGCTATTTGGAAGAGGAGATCCAGCCTTCAAGGTTGAGGATCTAGTTGAGGAGACTGAAAAGATCTTTTAAAGTGGTGACGAGATATACTGGTGCATTTCTGGCGTTGCTGAGGTGTATCATTGTACAACACGCAGGAAGTGTAGGATTAGACAACGATAGTGTATAAGAACTGTTGAATAGAGACAGCCATTCAGTATGGTATTGACCGGATTATTGTTATTTTGAGTGAGTGACGGCTAGATGCACGAAACAGATGAAACTGACGCTACCTAGTTTGGGTTGAAATGGCAGGTACGATGGTGCTTCCTGCCATTTCTGGAAACAACTCGCTGATAAGTCGTTAGCAACCTCACCCAGAGCTGTGAAGCGCGAATAGTCCTCCTTCACAAACGCCGCCTTCGACGCTTGTGAAGCCCGCCTTCATAGTTCTACACTCTCCTCAACCCCATGTCCTCTGGGGGAGCTCCTCTCATTCTTTCAACGCCGCCCACATCCTTTCTCCTTCACGCAAGAGCGGCGTAAATATATGATACAAGCGTACCTTTGGCATATTCTTAGAATTGCCACTTTCACCTATTCCATAGTCCCATGTGTCATATCCTCACGCAGTCAATAAATCGATTATTTACAGTAAAACGACCAGGCGGATTACCTCAAAGGTGACTTGAAGCCACAGAAGCCTCCATCCTCTCCGAGGTATCCCAGACCAGTACGCACCAATGGATACCTATCAAGTGTCATTCTAACTTTCAACAGGCTCAAGCAACTAGACAACAAACGATGTCCCCAATATCCCCACACTACTCGATCTACAAGCTCAAGAACCCGGACACCTTCGAAGAATGGCGGAGCCAACTGCAGGCCATCCTCTTACTCACCGACCCCGACGCCTGGGACACCGTCGCCCTCAGCATAGAAACGCTCAAAGAGCGCGATCTCCCCCCGCGAGACTACGATCGCTCCTCCAAGATCGCGCTGGGATGGATGCTACTCACTATGGAACCGTCGAAGCGAGGGTCGTACAGGCAAATCAAGAACCCGAATGAGCTTATGAGGCTGTTGTTCTCGCATTTCAGTACAAAGTTTACCGTGTGGGGAAGCTTTGAGGACTTTATCGGGGAGGCAGAGGCATAAGCGGAGGGCGCTGGGAGTGAGAGCTGGGGCATCCTCTGGTCTCGGAGTTGGCAGTCTCCGGTTTGGCTTTGTGCGTCTCAAGTACGTCTGTTCATGCTTGGCTCTTGGATTGTATTGTATATTTTATTCGGGGTTCTTGGGGAAGGAGAGGGCTATTGCTAAGACTGCTGTTGGAATTAATAAGTGCCAAGGCTGATCCATCCACTTGTCCAAACGACAGCTGTGCATGTCTGCTCGAGTTGTGTGACGAGTTTCCTGATAGTTTCTCTGCACATGTAGATACCATATGACATATATCTCCTTGCTTTGCAGGTCAGTGTTGTCATTTTCACGTTGGGGGTATAGTGGTCCACGGTTGTTTTCTCGGCCTGAAAACCAAAAACAACACCCCTTACCTTGACAGATATTTACTACTGCAGAAAATATTACCCTATCTGTCGCAATCCGCGCGGTGAGAACACTGAGTTGGAAATATATGCCAAGATGTTGCTGGTCAGCGTGCTGTTCCCAAATGTGGCACTACGCCTGCTACATGCCGCTGTTTGTGGTAAGATTCTTGACCCTCGACCAGCATCAAGTCAGACCTTCCATCCCTTGTCTCACGTCAGTCTCCATACTGTTAACTCGTACAGCGTATAGAGCAAAATGAAAAATCATAAAGCGAGTCGGCTCTTAACCCACCCGGATTTTGTTTGCAAGCTGAGCAACTCATATTTAATCCAGGTCTTTTTGTCTGATGCATAAAATAAACCACTGCACAACGGACATGGCCTTCCGAGACGCATCTGAGGCTTTTCAGCTCGCCAACCTCAACTTTAGATTTCCTCCCAGCGTTTTAACTAGCTCCCCTCGGATTTTACTCCTATTGGTAGGTATAATTATACGCAAGGTGGTCTATTTAGAGACGTGCCAGACACTCGATGATTGCTATCCGACTCAATGCACCCCGCAAGTCTATCACACAAGAGTATCGTCTGATAAACTTCATATGAACATCCGCCGAGACATCTTCATCCTTCGCTTGCCTTCCCTGCGCAATAGGGGATAGCAAAGATTCTCACAGTTCGGAAAGCAAGACAACATTCGGGGGTTGTCTGTGTTCGGCTTAGACACCAACCCCGCGAGCTGTACGACCAAGGGTTCGGAGAACAGGTCAACCGCCAAGTCTAGAGTATACGAGGTACGACGTGCGTTGGAGAGCTAGAGCAGGGGCAACATCTATTCTGGATTCTCACTGGGATACTAGCGCGGCGATCAACCCTTAGCGCACGGTTGCCCCATCCAAGCGGCGCCGGGGAAGCTCGCCTCGGGTTGGATCCAGGGGGTGGCTTTCGGGGCATCCGGAGCATCACCCAACTCCGCAAGTTACAGTCCTCCCCAGAGTTCGTTTCAGGCAGCGCGTCTCCACATACAAACCAAGTGATCGTCATTTTTTCGACGTATACTTAAAGTTTTCGTCCGTGATGCTGGCACGGCGATCGTTTCTTAGCGCGCGATTGCTGCAACCGAGCTCGTCGGATATCCTCGCCTCGAGGATCCAAGCATCCATATTCTCCTTACTATATGTATGCAGAAGACCAGTTTTGGATAGTTGTCTTACTTCAACAGCGCCCAAGGTGCTCATCCGTGATGTTACGTAGCATGGCGGAATCTTCTTGGCATTAAGTTGCTCCAACCGAGCTCCATTATCACGCCTCTCCGTTCAAACTCCAAACTAAACGACTCTTTCGGGAGCCTCACCAACGTCCCCAGCCTCCGCCGGAATGTGGATGAGGCTAACAGTTTATTTTAGGCCTCTACGCTAATATGACTGTTTTGGTGATCGAGACGGGCCCTACTCCTGAAATGGCCCGTCCCGTTATCCCCGCCGTCGTCCCCGTTCCCCGGGTTTGCTGGCGAATCGACCCAGCTTTCACTTTACGGTAATGAATTCATGTATGCTGCAGACTTCATGGTATAGCTGCATACTTCATGATATGACTATGAGATGCATCTATTACTTGATGACAATGTTGTTGTGATTTATTTTGCATTACCAGTCAGCACCGACGGTAAGTCATGGTTTGGTAGAGGTTAAATCGATCGCGTGCATCCTCAGGAGCCACTGCTCAGCTCGTGCACTTTCTAATATGTCTTCGGGTCCCAACTGAGATGCAAGGGCCGTGATCGACGGAACTATTGATTGACGGTGAGCTTCAAGGCATGGCATATCCATCTCCTTGCGTCATTGGCTTTTGTTTGTGCTTCATGTCGGTCATGTCGGATGAGAACAGATGGATAGGGGAAGAGTCCATAGTCGTATTTTGCATCTGAATTACTATAAAGCCATCGTCCTTTCCCTCCTCATCTATCCATCAACCAGCCATCCAGACAACATCATCTACTCATCTCCTCATCTACCTTCTCGCCTCCAATTTTTCTCATTTTCAATCTCTTGCCTCCTTCAGCTCAAGCTACTATCAAACATGCGTTTCTCACTCCCCGCCATCGCGCTCTTCGCTCTCGTTGCAGCAACCCCCTCTGCCGCCAACGAATGGACCACAAAACTCACGAAGGACCTTCAAGGCCTCGCTGCGTCCACAAGATCCATCTGGGGACCTGCTGGAACTATCACCCGCGTGGATGGCCCTCTGTTCGAGGATAACTTGGGCAACTTCCCTGTGAGTTTTCATCCCTCGCTATATTGACCTTCTCCGCGTGGAACAGTTTTTAATTCGGATTTATAGAAAATCGTCAGTGGATTGAAGGACGTTGTGAAGAGGGTCAACGAAGTGACAGCCAGCCTTCCCCATGCCTTCCCAGGTGTCGAGTTGAAGGACCTGTACCCAATCGATTGGGCATATGATGATGTAAGTCCAGCCCACTCATAGGAGGCAACAGGTATCTCTGATAGAAACTAACCCCTCTCTCACAGTTCCTCATCGACCAGCAAATCCTCATGAACCTCCTGAACCTCAAGGCGCACAAGTTCAGCGAGAGCATTCCTATCAAGGCTGATCCCCTCATCGCGGTCCTCAATGAGCTCGAACCCGCCATTAACGTAGGATTTTCCTCCAATACCACATGCTCTAATGACTGACTATTCGCATAGTGCTTTGCTGATGCCGCCAAACTCTTGTTCCTACCAGAGCCCCGCCTGTTGGAGAACAAGCGTAACACCCTTAGCAAGACTATCAAGGCCGTGGTCAGCAACTACAGCCCAAAGACCCCTAAGGTGAGGCGTACTTTCACTGCTTAGAGTGCCCAAGAGTAGCTCTTTGTGACGGTCAGACGTGGGGGGAATGGAGTGTGATGGGGAAGATTTGTATTCGAAGAAGATGGCGGATTTTGTAATAAATACGAGTTAGTTTGAGATTCATGATGACAATGAAAAGCAATTATTTATCGCATTAGAGAGGATTATACCGTGTATTCTTATATTTGCTGTAACACGCAGATTGTTCCAAATATAAAGTAATAAAATATCAATTTAACTCCAAGAGCTGAAATGTCTACATAAACTGAGATGCTGATGTGGCGGACATATTATGTGTTGTTTTTGGCTGAAGCCTGTAAATCTCCAGAGAGATATCAGGGTTTAGTCGGCTATTAACAAGCCACTAAATGGTTGAAAGTATGCGTAGTGAATGCATTTTTCATTAATCTGTGCAGTAACAGTTGTAGGACCGATGCAATGCAACAACAGCCTCAACTCGTATCTGGCGCCGTCACGAACCCCTGAGCCCATAAACTCACGAACATGCTTTGCTTGAGGGTTTGAAAGTGCGGTGATTGTCATGAGGTTTTGAAAGATATGTTAACATGTCTTCATTTTATATATATATTTAACTACTTACAAGAGCTAGCCATTCTAGCATCAACGCCATTCCTGAGCCTCCTTTAAATTCCAAATCCAAACTTCCCTCCCTATATTCTCACATTCCCCAACACTGTCTCCAATCCACCCATCCGCCCCCCGATATTCCCAAGCTCAAGCCGTCGCACAATTCAAAGCCACTCACCAACCCCAAACCACAACCAACATCACCAAGCCCCTTCCACCCCTCAAATCCCACCACTTCCCCCGCTCCCCACCGCATGCGCAAAAACCTTCGCAGCAAGCTGACTCAACAACCTCGCCTTATCCCCTTGCGGCAACTCCTGAAACACCGAATAAACACTCATCCCCCTCGCATCCCTCACACTCCCCAACCTATTCCCCGCCACCGCCCCGGCAACCATGCCCGGGAAATTCGCCACAATAAACCCCATCGCCGCGCCACTGAGTCCCCCCACCAGCGACCAAAATCTTCCCGTCCCTTGCCCAGCCTCATTCGCCATCCCCTCCTCCCTCAGCATCTCCTCAAACACATCCCCGAACTGCTCGGACTCGGCTTCTTCCCGGTTAGGATGCGTGTTAAACCCGAAATTCTCCCACCAGTTCCCTGCCCCGCCGTCGGAGGGGCGGGGGATATCATATGCATCCTCGTCGTCTGCGGGGCCAGAGCTGAACCCTCCCGGTGCCGGGTGCGGGCGCGCGAGGTCGTATTCCCGCCGCCGAGTGGCGTCGGAGAGAGTGTAGTAAGCGTCGTTTATGAGTTGGAATTTGCGGGTGCGGGTGGCGCGCTCGGGGGAGTCGGAGGGGACGCGGTCGGGGTGCGTTTTGAGGGCGGCGCGTTTGTAGGCGTCGCGGATTTCTTGTTGGGTTGCGGTGGGGGAGACGTCGAGGACGGAGTCTGTGAGTGTTAGTGACTTGAGGATGAGGGTGGCGGAGGAAGGGGAGGGGTACGTACAGTAATCGGGGTTGCTGGAGGGAGCCATGATAGTAGAGGTCTCGAGATGAAGGATTTGGTATCCTTCTATCGAGATGTAAAGCGCTTAAGAAGGATGTAAAGTGCAAAAGGTACGTTGTCGCAAACTCCCTCCAAGTCCAGTTTATCACAAGAAACCCGCCCCCGAGGCCAACCATCGTCATAGCTGTGGCGCACACCAAACCTGACATGTGGCTTGAACTATTTTCCTTGTCACGTGATACATGTACCAAAAACCCAAAGTCCCCACTCGCTAAACCCCTAGCCCCGTTCCCGACCCCC
>JPKE01002275.1:0-11693 GCA_000750995.1 Pseudogymnoascus sp. VKM F-4520 (FW-2644) | reverse complement strand
CCGCCATCCCCCCTCTAACCACCATGGCCGATCCCCCCGCCGACGCCCTCGCAACCTCCATGCGCCTCAACCTCTCCAAGCGCGCCGCCAAATCCTCCCTCCGCGCCCTCACCCTCTCCCCCCCCACCTCCACCGACTTCTCCTCCAACGACTTCCTCTCCCTCTCATCGTCCCCAACCCTCCACGCCTCCTTCCTTGCCCACCTCACTTCCTCACCTCCCCGCCTTGGCAGCGGCGGTTCCCGCCTCCTCGATGGGAACAGCACTTACGCGGAAACCCTCGAGTCCGATATCGCCTCCTTCCACGGCGCCGAGGCCGGCTGCCTCTTCAACGCCGGCTTTGACGCCAATGCAGGCTTCTTTGCGTGCGTGCCTCAGCCAGGCGACGTAGTCGTCCATGACGCTGCCATTCACGCCAGCGTGCACGAAGGGATGCGGCTCTCACGTGCTGGAGCCCGCCTACCCTTTCGGCACAACGACGTCGACGATTTGCAGCGCGTGCTCGAGGGGGTCCTGGCGAAGGATGACCTCGTGAGGACGGGGAAGCGAAGCGTCTTTCTCGCCGTGGAGAGTCTGTATAGTATGGATGGCGACGTAGCGCCGCTTACTGCGATTGTGGAAGCCGTAGAGCGACTGCTCCCAAGGGGAAACGGTAAGATCATTGTGGACGAGGCGCATTCGACTGGCCTATATGGCGAGCATGGTCGCGGGGTGGTGTGTAGTCTTGGCCTGGAACGACGGGTATTTGCGCGCCTGCATACGTTCGGGAAGGCTCTGGCGTGTAATGGAGGTATGCTCATAATACCCCGCCGGCTGACTGATGTTCGCTGAGCTGATTATGGTGTGAAGCAATTATGCTCTGCTCGCCGCTAACGCGGGAGTATATGATTAACTATGCGCGCCCGCTCATTTACACGACTTTCATGTCCTACCCCTCACTCGTAGCCATCCGTACCGTCTATGATCTCATGATAGACGGCGGAACTGTCGCCGTACGTTCCCCCCCTACTTTTGTCCCGCCCTTACTCACACCTATCCAGCCTGCAGCGCACATGTGGGCGCTAGTATCGCACCTTCACGCTCGCCTCCTTGCCCTATCACTACCGCCCTCGCATCGCCTTCTGCGCATCCCACACCTATGTCCTGAATCCCCTATTTTCTCGTTGCTCACGCCGCTGCCGCGCGACTTGGCAAAGGAGTGCCAGGCGGCGGGTTTTATGGTGCGCGCTATTGTTGCGCCGACTGTGCCGGTGGGAGGGGAGAGGGTTCGGGTTTGTTTACATGCGGGGAATAGTTTTGAAGAAGTAGAGAGGCTAGTGGGTGTTGTGGGGGAGTGGGTTAGGAGAACGGAGATGGAGGGGGCAGAGAAAGCAAGGTTATAGATGGGAATTGTACGATAGGGGATAGATATAAAACGAGCGAACAAAAAGATAGGGTACAAGATATATAGCAGATTAATCTAAATCCAAGAATCAGAATATATAAACAGACATATAAGCAGCCACAGGCTAAAAAGACGAAAGCGAAAATCCCCAAAGGCGAAGGAAGCGGGTAGTGGAGTAAGTGCTGATATGATAAGTTACGTAGTATTTCTTATCCACCATCGCATCGCGACTTCCACACATCACTTTCTCAAGAATACTCGCATCTTCAATCCATCAATTATTCGGGGAATCCATCAATTATTCGCAAACTATTATCATAATATAACCAAGATGGCTCAAGAGTCTAGTCAAGACTGGAATGTAGGCGAAAAATCGGGTCTCGTTTCAATAGGCTCTCACAGTCTCTACATGGCAGTGTCAGGTCCTGATCGGCAAGAAGGTGAACCAATCGTCGTGTTAATGACAGGACTTGGGAGTACCATCGACGAATGGGTGGCCGTACGACGACTTATTGAACCATTCTCACGATTCTTATGCTACGATCGATCAGGATTGGGGAAAAGCGAAGAACCGCCTACTGCTCCAAAAGCTATCAGCGCCGTCTCTATAGCCACCGAGCTCGACACCCTTCTCAAAAAGACAGGCGTCAATCCCCCTTATGTTATACTGTGCCATTCGCGTGGTGGCATTACAGCAAGAGAGTTTCTGCATTTACGGCCCAATGATGTTGCGGGAATGGTATTCGTGGATGCGAACCAGGAAAACACGTTTCTGCATCACGAGGACTTTCCTTCGCCAAGTTTCGAACTCATGTTAGCTGGGGTTGATTATTACGAGGTTACGGGTATCAAAGCAAATACTGCGCTATCGAAAGAAGAGTTTCAAGCTGTGTTGGATGTGCAAGGAAAACCTTCGACCGGAATCACTTCATTGGCGGAGGAGGCAGGCGCAAAAGGAGATCCCCCGGTTCTGGCAGCAAAGAAGCAGCTTCAAAACCAAGCTTTGGGAAACAGGCCTGTCAGTGTTATCCACGCCAACACAGCCCGAGATTTTCAGCGGCTATATGAAGCTGGTATTAAGGCGGGCAATGGATCTGAAAGGGACCGTCGGGAGTTTAGGGATATTGTGGAATTCTGGCGAGATACTTCGGCTATGCGTGCTAAAGAGATACTGGGTCTTTCAAGTGTGCATAACTTCCGTGATGCATCGAATAGCGGGCATAATATTCAGCTCCTTGAGCCGGAACTGATTGTCGATGAGGTGAAATGGGTTTATAGTCATCTGGCAAAGAGGGCTGATTAAGATGGGTCGGTGTTTTGTCTTTTAGAGTTAAACTCAATCAAACAAGTCTTGGGCATGAATGATATGTCCCCATTACGGCTAGAGGGCCCCTTATAGGATGTCGGCCAGGAAGGATCCCCGCCATGCAAGTTTTCATGCAAATCAGTTTGTAACCACCGCTTAGGTCTATGTTTAAGGAATGGACGCTGGGAACGAGCCGTAAGTTATACGAAGTTAAACAAATATATAAACCCCAGTTCCCACGCCCCTTCTCCATCTCCTCTCTCTGCAAGATTTCAGCTCTCGTCCAACTCCCATACCACAAAAGCCACAATTCCAACAAACCAACATAACCATTACCATCAACATGAAGTTCACACTCGTCTTTGCCGCCCTCCTCGCCGTTGCCGTTGCGGCACCCGCCATCCAAGCTGAGGGTGGTGCAGAGAGTAGAGAAGCGCCAGGATAACTGTGACGTGTGCTACAACAACGAGAAATTGTTCTGATACTGCACTAACGATAGGGCCTGCTCTTATGGCCCTGTCGCTTGCTTGATATGTACGTGTATGACAGTAATAATGAACGATATTCGGAATCTAATGACTGCCTAGACATCTCTCTCTTGAGATCTCTCTCATTTTGCAATGGAGCTGACGGCTCGACTCCCGTTACTGGAGCGTTGACGTGAACTATTGGCGGGAAAGGTAACTGTAAAAATGACGAGATAGGGCTTCTATGCTTCAATAATAAACCTATTCTTTAAACCTGCTACCATCTCACATTTTTCGAGTTGTATAGTTCATTTTTGCAACCGTTGCAGGAGAGCCGCTTTTATCCGCCAAAGTTGCATCAGCAAACTCGATTCCGGCGTCCATGAACTTGTTAATCTCAAATTGTTCAGCGAATCCACTGCTTTGTAGAGTCTGAATAGCAGACATCACCCATGTAACGCAGTTTTGCTCCGGTATAGCATCCTTTTGTGGGACTGGAATAGACTGAAGGAGTGTCCGTATTTCTGATATTTCAACCCCATTCGGAATCTTTCCAGTCATGATTAAGCCCAGCAAACTGCCACTAACAGTAGGATTACTCCGAAAACCCCATTCATGGTTCGGATTATGGTCGACCCTGGTTTCTGGATCTGGCCTGGCTGCATCACTGACATCGAATGCGTAGCAATCACTCTCCTTGTAGACTTTAGGTGAGATGAGGATTCCCCAGTGGTATGCCGCGTAGCCCAGTCGCTGTCTGTTTGCCCCGAGTGAAAGCCCACCACGATAGTGAATCGAGACGAATACCCGGCGTTTATTGCTCATGTTTCCTTAAGTGGCTCCAGCTCAAAGATAAGTAGTGAAGGGCACTGTGAGTTAGAAAACTCCCCAACCTTGTGAGGTTTTTATTCTACAGCCGCCTTTGTTGTCTGGTATGCACAGCCTTCCGATGAGTGTTTAACAGAGACATAATTGATTTAACAAGACCAAGAAGCAAAATTCCGCATTAACAATAAAAATAGACATGAAGGCCTTCTTTAAATACTGCCATTCTAACCCCAGGCATAGAATTATATCTATCTCCTACCTCCTCCTTTGGGAACTTGTCGCAAATATCATTAGTATCATAATTCCGCATTTTCAACACAGAATTTGGGACGTGTATCTTGCGTATCCTCTTCACAGATAGTGGCAAGCCACAAGGCTCGCTTTCCATTCCATTCCATTGCATCTGTGTGGTCTCTTTGCTTTTTCTTCGACACCCATTTCCGGGAATTTCCTTGCGATTTTCTGGCCATAGTTGTCTTTGAGATCGGTCTGGTCCCCATCATCATTGCCAGAACGCGGATACGGAGTCTACTTTGCCCTGGTTAGCAGAGTGACGAGAAGAGAGTGGGTTGATCCTATGACGACTTACCCATTCCGCTACATGTCAAATCAACATTCTACATAACTACGCAGCAACTCTCACTGTGGTCTGGTATGGTATACGGTAATTAATAACCAGAAAAAATGCCAACTAGTGCAGTGGAAGACCTACGTTTGCTGCATCTATCTTCTTCCCCAACCGGTTGTTCAACACACCCCGTGTAACTGCACGTATCTGTAACAAGTGATAGAAACGTTAGCTAATATTCCGATTCCAATTCCAGTTAGGTTAGGTGGAATTTAACGCGGAAAGAACAGTGATACTTACGACCATCGCAATAATTTGATCCATCTGATCTCATATCTTTACAACCAACTACGCAACACGTATCTACATTTCAGAATGTCAGCAATCGACGTGGTCAACGTAGCTAGCAGTTTCTGATATTAGGGACTCACGGCCATAACAACGCGTATATCCAAAATCGAAAACCTGTGAAGTGCAGGTTCCCTCGCCAGCCACCGTAACTTCGCACTGATCTATGTTGAGGACATAATAGTCAGCATTTTAGTACCGCCCAATCGATGACTCAGGGAAACTTACGGCCCTTACAACTTGACATCCCCGCCGCCCAAATATGCCCACCGCAGTGTAGCTTTTCTGACCGAACTGCACATGCATCTGAGAAAATGACAGTCGGCAAGCTATCATCCTCTAGCTCTTCAGTCGGGGAACACTTACGGGTCTCGCAATAGGACCTGGGCCAAGATATCGGGTTGTTACATGCTATCGGATATGCGCACGTATCTATGCAACTTATTAGCATCGAGATAGCTCTCGGTTCTAGTCGAAGTAATGCTCGGGTGCAACCAGGGTGACATCCGCACCGGAGGGACTTACGCATATTACAAAACGAACTGTTCGCACACACATCAGACTTGCAGCCTCTCGAGCGGCACTTTTCCCCCGCCGCCATGCTTGACGTCCGTCCTTTGCAATGTCTTGGTCAGAAGCATGTGTTGTGAGTGAGAATCAACGAAACAAAAATCAGGGGTCGAAAAAAAAGCACAGAGAAAGCGACAAAGATTTGAACTTCCTCCAAGGGAGGAACCAGAAGGGGTTATAAGCACTCCTCATCACTCCTCGTCTCTGTTTAAACACCTTCCAGCGCGTCAAGGCGCGTCAGGATAGGCCCCATGGCTGCAGATATAAGAACCACCCGCGCTCCTCCGCGCCACTATAAAGCTGGTAATAGGTGACTACTACCTGCAATGCAATGCAGCTGCGACATTATCGCCATGGCATCTCACGGCCTATGAAGGCATCATGTCGACAATGCAGGTCCAGCGAGTATGCAAGGCTGCACGAGGCCGCAGCTGCAAAACAGGACTATCAAACCGCTGGGACGGGAAGGTAAGTGGGTAGTGGGGGCTAGAGTCGCGTCAAGAAGTCAAGGTAGTCAGAACCTCGAAAACGGTGTGCGCTTAAACCTCTCACGATGTGAGAAATCCCAGCGTCCTGGATACAGTCTATCAAAACCATTCTACCTCTATCCACGACCGGGAAAGTTATTCCAAATGATGTTCGAAAGTGTATCTAAAATAGTGTAGCGGTGAAGTCTTCCCATAGCCTTCTCCAACATGGGGCCGAGGCAGATTCTCACATTCTAAGTCGATGGCCGTGGGCGGTCACGTTATATGCGGCCAATGCATGACAGCGCGCAAGCCTTGTTGGATATCCACCCAAATATAATCGAGCGCCAAACTCGATGACGGGATTAGTTAAGAGTAATGCAACAGCTGTCAAGTTGGACTTATTAATAATTTTTGTGAACGAATAGGTATCATGTATGTGTTTTTGAATAGATCCAACATTGAAATTCTACGCCAACAAATATTACTCCGTTTCAACCATCCACACATTTTCATTAGTTACTCATAAGGTATCCGCATGCCCAACATAGTTAAAATACGACAAACCCAATTAAACGATGCCATCCCCAACAGGGCGGCGCGCAATACTTGGCTCCGCGACACGAGCACCCGGGACACCGTTATGGCCCCCATGAGCACCCGGAACACCATGCTGGGTATGAGACCCCATCACACCGCCACCATGGTTCCCACCCACGACTCCATTCTGCGCATACCCCCCCGTCACCCCGCCTTGTGAGTGCATCCCCACAATCCCACCTCCCATCCCCATCCCTCCAAGCGCAGACGCATCGAACGGCGCGCCTCCCAATCCGGCGCCCTCAATTCCCCAGCCCACCTTGCGTGTAAACACCGCCTCTCCGCCTTCCATCTCACCAGCTCCGTATCCGAAAGGCACGTTGCGGTTTAGCGGGATGTGGTTGAAGCGGAAATCCCAGACGGACGCATAGACCATTCGGTAGGCGCTGAATGCGAACATAGTCCCGATGACCGCGCCGCCGAGGCAGTCGTACCAGTTGTGAAACTCGTCGATAGTGAGGGAACCCGCGATGAGGGTCGCGGCAAGGACAGGAGCGTAGATAGCGATCAACTTCCACATCGCAGGGTGGTGGTTGGCGAAGACCTTAAGCTTGGCATTAAGGTAGAGGTAGAGGAAGATGAAGCCCGCGAAGGCGGCGGTGGAGTGGCCCGACGGGAAGGACTCGAGGCTGTCGTCGATCTGGTCGCGGTCGCCGGTGCATATGGCGTCTGTGTACATGATCTGCTTGTAGCCCGTGCCGGTGTTGGTGCCGGCGGGGATCTGGGGCTTGCAGACGGCGAGGAAGTGCGGGCGAAGGCCGCCGATCAGCCACTTAATAAATACTTGGAAGACGGCTGCGGAGATGAGGGAATAGAGGAGCCCGATGATGGCGTTGTTGACGTCCCAGAAGGAGCGGATGCGGACTTGCATGCAGAGGATGATGAAGATCGGGATCAGGGCTGCCATCAGCGCCGCGGCGTAGATGGGGATGATGTTCTTCCGGAGGGGGTAGGAGAATTCGGGGTAGACGATTTCGCCGTCGCGGAAGTCAACCGGGAAGGAGCGCGTGGGCGCTGGGTGGGCTTCGTAAACCTGGACCGGGTTAGTGGTTGTTATAAGATGGAAAGAGAGTTGCTTACCCCGAGGCCAATGACGCCCATGATAACCATGGTTAGGATGTCAAGCCATGTGCATTTGAGCCATTGTCCGAATGTTGGTCTGCGAGAGTAGGCCAGGACGTAGGGCTCATGGTTGCCTTTGGTTTGGTGGTTGCCAAAGTTGCTAAACAGGCCTCGTCGTTGGGTAGGCTGCTTGTTGTTCTCGGTGACGGCTTCAACGGGAGCGGTCTGCCCGGGAGCAGGCTCTTCCCGCCGACGAGTGAAGATGCCCATTGCGGTTATGGTTTAGAGCTTGAACAGCGTAATAGGTGGTTGTAGTTATCGTTTCGTCTGGAGCAGTATATATTCCTTTCTGACGCTTCAAATCCACGGAACAAGACCACCACGCAAAGAAAGCAGACCGGCTTACCTTTATACCACCTACCGTCCATAAACATGACCTGTATCCATGGCAGAATCAAGCTTCATGCCCTCGTCCCTGTCGCTGCCCCTCTTCCTTCAACCTCTCAGGGTCCAACCTCTCCTCACTTTTTTTATATGTGACGTCATGTGTGTCGATAGCCATCGAAAGCTCGAAAGCTCCCTGGTCCATATTATATCGTAGTATACATATTGCGTAAATGCGCCACAATTAACAAGAAATGGCCGATCTCACGGCGTGCACGGCTAAAACGGCTGTGTGGTGCGGTCACAAACTAAAATAACAAGCATATATCCAAGGAAATGGCTGCCGGCACTTGGCAGTAGCAGCACCCACCACCACTCTGGATCCACGCCAGATGTGCGTGCATCCGTCATTATTGAAGATACTGACAATCGCTGTGGCTAGAGTAGTGTGATTATTCCATAGATTTCATATAGATTTCATATCCCTTATGTTTTTCTACATATACACTCCATATCAATACATATATACAATATCTCCCATGCAGCTTCCCTACCACAGCACTTCCGCACTGACCTGAGCCTGCTCTCCCACCCCAGCCTTCGCAAGCCGCTCCAGCGATTCCCCCTCCAGTATCCGCGAATGCCACGCGCGCACAAACCGTCGCGCCTCAGCACTATCCTTGAACTTGACAATAAACCTCGGCGGCCCCCTGAACCCCTTCGCCTTCTTCTTCTCCCTCTGCCTCTCCCCACCCTCGCTATCCCATCCCTCCTCCTCATCCTCCTCCTGCCCCCACTGCGCAACCTTCGGATCGCTCCTCGACCCCAACAACACAATATCCTCCTTCCCCCCCTCCAGCCTCCACTGTAAATTCCTCTCCTTCCCATCCAGCCCAATCGCCGTCCCTAGCTCAAACGCATTCATCTTCCCCTTATCCAAGCCCACCAACACCAGATTCTCCCCCTGCCTATCCGCCTCCGGCGTAATAAGCGGATGATACCCCCCTGTCTCAATCATCCGCGCCACCGCCGGCCGATAAGGCTTCTTCACCACCTTACTAAACAGCAACCGCTGGCTGCTCGGCACAATCGTAAACGCACTCACTAGCGCCGCCACATCCTCCCCATCCACTAACACTCCAGGCACCGGCGCCATCTTGCTCGTCGCGCACGTCGGCGTCCATTTGCGGCTTAGATGGTGTAGACGCGCGATATTGTCCTTGTACGCTTGCGCTGCCGCAGCGGTTGAGAAGAGCACGAAGTAGTGGGATTGGCGCGCCAGCGTCGTCGGGTCGCGGCCGGGGATTACGCGCTGGATCCCTGAGGTCCAGCCTTCGATGTGGGAGCCGCGCGGGGAGAGGCGGATGAAGTCGCTCAGGGCGAGGTGGCGGGAGGTGCTGGAGATGACGAGGACGGTGGCGGCGAGGCGTTGGCGGAGAGTGTGCGGGTCGAGGGAGGGGGAGGTGGGAGGTTGGTGGTCGGGGTGTAGGAAGGGGCGGTCGGGTTTGGGGGTGTTGAGGGGCTTCCAGGAGGTGGATGGGGGGAGGCCGAGGGTGCTTGGGTCGAGTTTGGGGAGGACGTCTGTGGAGGGTTTGGGGTTTGTGTCGTTTGTGTTTGAGAGAGCTTCTTTGTACTCTGGGAAGAGCTCTTCGAGGATTGTATTAGGTTTTTCGTTCGCTCGTAGCGTTTTGGGGGACGTGGATCTAGTCGTCGCTATGGGGCCGGGTGCTGGGGAATCAACCAGACTTGCATCTCTCAAGGCGCTTCCAAGCTCCTTGAGTTCAGCTCCTATCCCATTTCCAACAGCCGCTCCCTCCTTTCTCCGGAATTTTGGCGGCGGCCGTCGTGAAAGCCTCTGTGCCCCATCGCGCACCCTTCCACCTTCTCTGTGTACACCCCTATCTTCATGCGCCGCACTGCCCAATGAGCCCTCTCCCTTCTGCGACAAATCAACGCGTCGTATGTTCGGAGGATTCGACTGGCCCCCGGTGCTATAACACTGCAGCCGCGCCGCGGCCAGGAGCCGCCAAGCGGCCCATGTCGGTGACAGGCATTGCGAGTGTCGCGGCCGAGTCAGCAGCATTAGCTTCGCCCAGCTCGCAAGTAGTGACTGCGATTCGACCGGTCACAGAGCGTGGTGCGTCGAGTCGAGTCTTCGTCGTCGTCGTCGTCTTTAGGTAGGGTGGATGTTGAGCTTCGTGTGTTCTCGGCGATAAGCGTCGATAGGAAGAAGTGCACTACAAAAATTTGGCGAATGAGAATTCCGCAGCGACAACGCCCTTCTCAAGCACAACTCCACGCCTGGAGAGCTTCAGAAAAACAGAGAAAAACATATTGATATAATGGCCGACCTCCAGAGTACGCAGAGATGCGCTGAGGTCAAGATCCGCACTCTGCCAAACGCAGAACGCTCAGATCGCAAAGATGTGTCACGTGTCTTCCTCTCCATGGACACCCTCCTCGAGCTGAGGCTGGAGGCAGGACAGCCGTGCTCGGTATGGAAGGTTGAGGATGCGGATTCAAGGCGGGAGGCTATTGCGTGGCCGAGTGCGCAGAAGATAAATCGGAATGTGATGCAGATGTTTAAAAGTTTTCAGGATCACTGTGGGTTCCGGTTGGAGGATCGGATTGCGGTTGCGCCTGTTGGTCCGCTGGTCACGGCGGATTGTGTCGTTTTGAGGGATGTGAGTGGAGGTACTGCAATGGAGGAGAAGGATAGAGCTCATTGGGAGTGGTATTTGGAGGATAAGCTTGGTATATATAGTTCCTACCGCTCTATATTACCTCTTGCTAATATGATACAGTCCGCGCCGAATCAATCTTCTCAGACATGCTCTATGAAGTCACTCTCAAAGGCCGGCGCTCCTTCATCGTCGAGTCCTTCCTCCTCGCCGGGCGCCCTCTCCCCAACAAAATTGCCCACTTCTCCCCCACCTCCCGCGTCCAAATCATCGACGAGCAGGCCGCCGCCCTCGAGCGCCCCACCACCGGACCCCGCCCAATCCTCCACGTCTCAGGCATCGCAGGCATTGACTCCGCCCTGCAGAAACTCAACGACGTCCTCGCAGACTTCTCCGACGTCGCTAAGACCTCCCCCACCTGGGGCCGTCGCGCCTGCGGCGTCCTCCTCCACGGCGCCCATGGTAGCGGCAAGACCCTCCTCCTCGAGCGCGTCGCTGCCACCGGCTGGGGCCGCGTCTTCCGTATCGACGCCGATACGAAGACGCAGACTATCCGCGAGGTCTTTAAGGATGCCCGCCTCGCTGCCCCGAGCATAATCCTACTCGATGACCTAGAGGCGCTCGCCGCTGCTGACCCGCCCAAGCCCGCCACCACCGCGCTGCTCAGCGATGAGATGGCCCGTCTCAGCTCCGACGCTGTACAAGTCGTCGTTCTCGCTGCCGCGGCGTCCGCGTCTGCTGTTCCACTTCCGCTGCGCAAGCGCGGAAGATTCACGACGGATATCCTCCTCCCCATCCCTGATGCCGACGCAAGGAGACAGATTCTGCGGTCCCTCGGGCCGGCGGAGGAGGAGGAAGTCAAGCTCCTAGATCGTCTTGCAGAGCGCACTCACGCCTATACGGCTGAGGACCTGGCCCTACTGCTTGACCGTGCCTGCTTCCTCGCACGGCACCGTCGACGCGGTGAAGCTGCGTCAAACCCCCCCGCCACCCCTCCCGGGCAACTCGAGCTTCCAACCACCGAAGCAA
>JPKE01002266.1:0-14253 GCA_000750995.1 Pseudogymnoascus sp. VKM F-4520 (FW-2644) | reverse complement strand
GGGCCAGCGTATTCGCGAATACAGCTTATTCGCGGTTGGGCCGGAACATATATAATGTAAGGGGGAAGCCTCTTTGTATAAATGGGAGAGGATATCCTTTAGAGTGCTAAGGTTAAAGCTTAAGTCTATATAGAGGCAGCTAGTAAGAGCAGTCAGCAGGTAGGCTCTAAGGGCTAACAGAAGCGTTATAGCTTATGTAGTATTATAGGCTATAATTCCTACATATGTAAGGGGCACAAGGATTCAATTACAGTTGAATAAGGGTTATTATATAGGGTAGTGGCGTAGTAGTAGTTGTAATAGTTAGATTTTGGTGTTTTCGTGGGCCACTTGCTTATGTAGGCCTCTTGCTTATGAAATACGTTATATGAAAGGTCGAATAATGAACATAAAGGTAGAATTACCAGAACTTCTGTCCATATCTATGGCTATAATAATCTAGATAATTTTAAAACAACAAGAATCGCCTTTGACTTGCAAAGACTAAGAATACATCGCACATGGCACTTTAATAGATGTACCTGAAGTTGGGGTTCTCCCGATCCGTCAAATCATCAAAAGCATGCGTCATGTTATCGTCGTTTGCCTCCCTGATACCAGCCGCTGCCATTTCGTCCTTCTTCTTGTTCTCTCTGATCAACCACCATCGGAGGAAGGCAATCACGAACATGAGCAGAGTGTAGCATCCAATGTGAGTTGCGAAGGCGATGAAATATCTCGGTTCGTCCCATTTTAGGAATACCTGGGGTCCTATGGCGTTACCCACCGCCCACGCGATGAAATTGCACGCAACTACTGTCGACTTCTTGGTTTGACCGGCAATGTTTCGGGAAATCATGGACAAAGAGAGGGTTTGAGCCGACCAAAATGAGAGTGTAAGGTAGTACGAGATTAGGAGTCCGACCTTCGTGGCCATGCTGGATTCTACTACAGTCATCAGGACGATAGTTCCGATGAATGATCTAGAAGCGGCATAAGTCAGTGGTTATCGGTGGCCATGGATGCATAGCTGAACTTACGGGACAACAAATCCAGCCATCACTAGTAAGTTCTGGTTGGTCTTCTTGACTAGATAGATGGATGCGAAGAGAACGATGATGATGTAAAATCCAAGAACCATTGCAAGAAGTTGAACCTGGAGGGGCTCAAAATTGAAACCCAAAATTATAATATTGGCGAACCCTCCCAGGCCACTAGTCGGCAGTGTGGTGCAAATAGCGATCAAACAATAGCACCAAGTTTGAGGGTCCTTGAGGGCTTCGATCATCTGCTCTTTTCGGAAAATGCGGTTCTGCATTCCCGTCTGGTTGGATCGGACACGCTCTATCATCTTACGCTTATCCTCTTCACTGAAGCACTTAGCCCTCATAGGAGAATCGGGCATCCACCAGCCGACAAATACACCCCAGAAGACGGAGAGGACGCCGTATGCGATGAACAGTGCCTGCCAAGACTTGATGGCCTTATCAGCGCCGATGAGGGTGAAGCAATAGGCGAGAAGTCCGCCGACGACCTGTTGCGCTCCCTGTTTGCGTTAGTACTAATGAAACATAGAAAGTATTCGGGCCGTCCATACGTTCATCATGTACCAGTAGGTAACTCTGGCAGTCTGCTCCTGGCGCTTGAACCACATACTGGACAAAATAATGAAAGCTGGCTGGCATGCTGCCTCAAAAATTCCCAGAAGAATTCTGCAAATCAAGATGCCGGTAAAGTTCGTCGCGAGGGAGTGGCATGCCAGAACAGCTCCCCAGCAGATGATGTTGAAGGAGAGGTACTTTGCAATGGGAACCCTCATAAGGATCCAGTTGGTTGGGTATTCGACAACGAGAATAGCTATGTAGACACCAGTGATAAGCCAGGAATACTGCGAAGAGTTAGCTACGACCTGTGTTTTGCCTTGAGAAGGAGATAATGCCGTACCTCCTGGTTCACCAAGTGAAGGTCCTTTTGTAGTCCCATGATAGAGGCAAACGACAGAGTGCCCTTGTCTATCGCCTGGAGGAAGTAGGTGAGAATCATGATAACCAGCACGCGGCGATCAATAAGTTTCAAAAGCCTGGCGCTTTCTTCCTCACTGATAATTTCCCTGGCATTGCTCGTATACTTGGCAACCTCGGAATCGACACGATTAAGATCCATATGGTCTTTCAAGTCTTCCTCCCGGGACAGTACACGCTCGACATGTCCAATATCAGCAAATTCCTTCCCCGACTTCTCGGTGGCAGTGTGGTCGACTGGGACCTGTTCCAAGCCCGTGATTTCCGGGGCGTTTGCCATGACGGCGATGGTATCGATGGGAATAGAATGATAGAATGGTAATTGATCCCAATGAAAACGTCGATTCACACACGGAGCAAAAAAAACAGAAAGTTGTCGCCGGCGACAGGATATCTATACACAAGCCACTCCCGTCACCCGGCACATTCAAGCATCCCCATAAAAGCTTCCTTGTGGAACGTGTTAGTAGTTGCTAGCATAATTATTAGCGTGGATTAATTATTCCTCGAATGTGATCCTATACTCGCGATATTCTTGCCCGACCGCCGAGCCTATTACGGAATACCCATCCCCACCTTTACTCCACGACCCATCCTAGTCATGGCACTCACTACCCCACCCCCCTGCGGGGACCCCACGGAGTCAAGGAGACCGCCCCCATTGAATGGTTATTGCAGTTCTGAATCCAACTCTAGCTTCGTGCGGGCCAAGGGAAACAACTTCGAAAAGATCCAGATACAGTACACGCGCTGTAGTTTGGTAGACCCACCCAGTAATCCCCCTATTGGTGCCCATCCTTGGCGTCGGTGCATCTCGGTGGTCGCTATGATACCCCGCGACGAAATTCCCCAACGCGAAAGTTGTCCGAGGCCTGTGATGATTGAAATGTCGCTCCCAACATCTTGCCCTGCCCCGAAAGAACCGTGCTATCGTTGCAAAATTGAAAGATCAGGATTCAAAACCATCCAATTGACCAGCGACAGTGGCATCTAGAGAATCGCATTAACCCCCAAGTCCAAAAAAAAAATGCCTTTAACAGCGCACGCCGTTGATGCCGCCGACGTGCACAAAGCCGTCAAGCTCCTCATCAACAACCTCGTGAATATTACAGACACCACCGGCGAGTTTCTTCTTCGTCTCCCAGATGGCCGCGTTATCGACACCAAAGGCTGGAACGACTGGGAATGGACGCACGGCGTCGGCCTCTACGGCATCTGGAAGTACTACGAGCTGACCGGCGAAGAGGAGTACCTCCAGATCATCGAGGCATGGTTCAAGAACCGCTTCGAGGCCGGCGGCACCACCAAGAACATCAACACCATGGCCGTCTTCCTCACTCTAGCCTACGTCTACGAGAAAACTGGCAACCCAACTTACCTCCCGTGGCTCGACGCCTGGGCCGAGTGGGCATACCATGATCTCCCCCGCACTGAGTTCGGTGGCATGCAGCATATGACATATCTCGGTCCCAACACGCAGCAGCTCTGGGACGACACTCTGATGATGACCGTCCTGCCGCTCGCCAAAATCGGGAAAGTCCTCAACAGGCCGCATTACGTGGCCGAGGCGACGCGCCAATTCCTCATCCACATTAAATACCTCTTCGACACGAAGACGGGCCTCTGGTTCCACGGTTGGACCTTCGAGGACGGCGGCCACAACTTCGCGAGCGCGCTGTGGGCGAGAGGGAATGCCTGGGTCACGATTGTGATCCCGGAGTACATTGAGCTGCTTGATCTGCCGCATGGAGACCCCATCCGCACCCACTTACTGGATACCCTGACGGCGCAGAGTGTGGCGATTAAAAAGGTGCAACAACCCGGGGGTCTATGGTGCACGCTGTTGAACGAAGGGGAGGACACGGGGTCATACTTGGAGGCGAGTGCGTCGGCTGGGTTTGCATATGGACTCATGAAGGCAAGGAGGAAGAGATACATTGGAGGAGAGTATGAGGAGGTTGCTGTCAAGGCGGTCAAGGCTGTGATTGAGAATATTGATAAGGATGGAGAGCTGAAGAATGTGTCGTTTGGCACCGGGATGGGGGATACGCTGCAGCATTACAAGGATATTCCGCTCACCAGCATGCCATATGGACAGGCGATGGCGATTATGGCACTAGGAGAGTGGTTGAGGGTATACATTTAGTTCTAGGGTATACGAATTACGAAGAAGATATGACAGACATGACTTCACTTAGTGTGCTTGCTGTAGCTTCTGTCCCCCGGCCTCGCTGGAAGTGTAAACTTGGTGGCGCACTCACGGACCGTAAACTGAAATCTGGATCTCGCCATTGTTTGGCTCTGCCGAAACTATTGATTTCAGTAACTCAGTTGGTCTCGGTGACCCACAGCGAGACTTGGGCACGCGGCGTGCCGCCATCCGAAGTAACGCCGTGATATTCCTAAGTGCGGGGTTGATGGTGGGGTTCGGCGTGTTTGACGTGTTTGACGTGTTTGACGTGTTTGACGTCGGCATATGCAGTTCACAAAACTCCACGCTCCACGCAGAACGAAACGAAGGTGGCGACTTGATTACAAAGTAGTGAAAGGTGAATTAGTGCAGTAATGACCGTAATGCATTGTTTTCTATGAGTTTACTCTAAAGTTACGATGGTAGATGGGTACATTTGATGACATTGTTTCTCGGATTATATTTGCGCACAATTATACATTAATTATATGGTGGAAATAATTGCTTTGTTTTTGAGGATATGCGTTTCTACCTCATATACGACTGACTACTCTAGGCATACTCTAAGGCTACAGCGTCCCACATAAACCCATGCCAGAGCGTCGTCCTCGTAACTTGGAAGTCTAATGTATTCCAACCCCTCTTCAGCACCCCGTTTCCAACCGGGAACTCGTAGTAGTGCCACTCACCCGCCAACGTACCAGATCGATACATACACGGATCAGTCAGAATATTTGCGCTCGTAAGGTTCCCCACAGTCGCGGCGCCGTTCACAACGATTGAGGAGCTGACGCCACTGGAATACCCCGCAAGCGAGACCGAGAGTACGGCGGACGAGTCGTTGGGGAGCTTCGGGACATTGAATTTGACGGTCCAGTTCCCCTTAGCGGACTGTCCGAAGCACCAGTCCGAGGTGTGACTGGTGCCAACAGTGTACGTTAGGTTGGCGGGGCAGTTTACCACGAGTGCGTGTTCGTGGGGTGCCCCTCCATAGGCAAACCCTAATGACGTCCTGTCAAAACTCCCGATTTGGAATATCTGCCTCCTTTCCTGAGTCTTCCAAGTGAGGTGCCCGAGATTGGTAGCCTTTTTCTCAGCTACTACGACATCATTCTTTATGAAAGTCGTCGAGACATCGCCTATGGCACCGCCGTTGGCCCAGGCTTGCAATGCATAGCTCGCAGTCCGGACATTCTTAAACTCGAAGTTGCCGGCCTTGTCAGTGTAAGCCGTGTAGTAATAGTAGCGGCCCATATCTAGAGTGGTCTCATTGGGGTGGTTATCGCCAAGGAAGACGGCAGCTTTAGCTGCAGGGCGACCATCTGAGAGGATAAGTTTTCCAGACACAGAGCCGCGTGACTGGTAAGCAGCGTTATCAAACCAAGGGTATGGGTAGGTAGCAATTTCCTTCTTGGCTTTGCGAGATGCATCACTGGAGCTGCCATCGTTCTGCAAACTTTATTAGCAGGAGAATTTGTAGAAGGGAAGCTCGCATTCAAACGCACCAGATACCAGAGCCATGGCCCCCAGACCTTGCCAACTGGGAAAGCATCAGAGGCCGACGCCATAAAATGAGTCCCGTGAAGCATGTTCAACTGAACAACATCTCCCGTTGCGGTTTCTCGATGAACCATCAGTTCTTGCTTTAGATGGTCTCCGTTGTATTCATCCTTTCCTGCATTAATGTACCAGCTTCCAAACCCAGGACCGTATACGCCGTAGTACTCTTGGTCTCGGATTAACGCCTGCCAGTCATACTTGGTGATAAAGGTGCCGTCCTCTTTCACCCATGTCTCATCTTGGACCTTGGTCGCGGCAGCAATGTCGGCTGAAGTCGGCAAAGCCTCATCCTTGATCGATGTGTGGCCATTGAAGAAGGTCGTGTTGTCAAGACGCCAAAGAGTTCTGAACTCTCCAAGGACCGGAAGAGCGCGGTTAACAAAGTATTGATATGCCCCAGCAAGCTCAGGTTGGATAACCCAATGAAGTTCTCCCTCAGAAGCTTCAAAAGAAATATCCAGGAAGTCTTTGGTCTGTTTATGGATAGATACAGTAGTCCAACTCAGATCTGATGCTGCGCCATCTGTAGTTATGTCAGTGAGTGGGAAGGTGGTTTGATAAATAATGAGAATGGAACGAACTGTAGCTCGCATAGTGCCCAACAGCGTCCCCCACTATGTCTCTGTTCTTGTAGAAGAGCTTCGTGCCATATTGCCTGCCAATGGTGACGTTCCAGATATCATTGCCAATAATGTGCTCTTCAGGACCGACAGTCTTCAGGAAAGGGCCCTTGGCATGAACTTGGGTGGCAATTGCCAGAGCGGACGCCAAGATACTGAGTCTCATTTTGAAAATAAGGTATGGATTTGCCAAGCTCCTATGGAAGGATACGAAACGCCCAGAAAACGAGATCTACCGTACCTTTTTTATACAACCAACCGCGCATCCGTCATGCTGGTCATCCGTCGAGCATGCTTTGACCGGAAGGTATTAGCTAGAACTCCGCATATTAGACTCGGCCTTCCGGAATGGTTTATAGCGAGATATAGAGAAGGTAAATTACCCCAGATGGACTATATGTTGTGATAAACACGGCAGACCTTCACAAACGCCCCCCATTCATCCGTGATGGCATGTGTTCAGGGGGCTTGACAACGCCAAGATTTGCTTATGAACCACCCATTCTTAGCATAAGGCTACTATTACCCTTGCGGAGATTGTTGCGGTTGGCTATGGCGCATCCATACGAGTACTTTACACAGTGCTCATGCCCTGTGCATGGCACCAACGGTTACAGCAAGTGTAATTGAATTAAAGGCTCTCGATTACTCGAGGTTAAAATCGACATATTAATTATTCGGAAATAGAGCAAAAGAAAGAAATCCTATCAGCTTAACTTGCTGTTATAATTCCCCGGCGATAAGCAGCCTTCGGACTTTGGGAAACATGAGTGTTGTGCTTAGGGGGGTTGGGACGACGCTATTCAGGGTTATGTAAGTTGTATGCTGGTTGTATGCAGGCTATATGCGGGGATAGATGATCAACGGAGAAATTGACTCCGTCCATCACAAACAACCTAGAGTACTACTCCAATCAGTACGCGGCACTTGTGAGCTTCGTTCCACGTTCCTCGGTACCTGGCTGGCTAACATTTCCCAACAGCGCGGGGAAATGTAATATTACTTAGAATAAATAATATTGCTGCACCGAGCGCATACAAGGAAAGTTTTCTTTGGCTCACAACCCCGTTCATTGAAAGCTGCTATATGAACGCCTCCAAAGTGCTTCCCCGCCTTTCCCCACATCTAACCCATTTATCCCCACGAACTGACAAATAACCATGCCGAAATTCGGGCACGTCGGGGTATCATACCCCAGATCAGAAGCTTTCCAAAGTGATCTGCCTCTTTTGCCTTCTTCCCCAGAATAATGCAATCCGACCGCGTCATTAGGTGCAGTAGCCGGCCATGGCAAGCTGCGGAGTGCCAGAACTACAAAACCATGAAGTTTACCCATTTGTGAGTGGTTCAGCGATCAAGGCGAGTTCTGAATTCCCTATCCGTCAGTCATCATGGCAAAATCAAAGTCAGTTTTGGCGATTGTTCCGCTCTTCGTTTGTCTCTCGAACCTTGTTGCCCCTACTCAGGCAGTCCTTACTGCAAAGGATACAGGCCCTCAATTGGTCATCGCCAACGACAGACTCTATGCTGCCGTCAACAAAACGACTGGCGCAATCCAGAATCTGCTCTTAGATGGGCAAGATTTGCTCGGTGGCCCTGGATATGAAAACCCAACACCAGGAGGTGCTACCGGCAATGGAGCAAGCGGACTTGGGCCATATCTCGACTGTTACTGCACTCCATCGGGCTTCTATACTCCTGGGCACATCGCTCCTAGGTATCAGTTGATCAATGGTACCGACTCGTCTAAGACTCCGTACGGAGGCATTGTGATGAGCGAGACCTATCCAGCAACTGGCCAGGTTCTTGAGCAGTATTGGTTCCTGAGAGAAGGAGAGACAGGTCTACACACCTTCAGCAGACTCACTTACAACAACAAGACCACTCCCTTCTTAAGAAATCTACAGGAGTTCCGCACTATGTTCCGCCCGAACACAGCCCTGTGGACCGATCTCTCCACAAACGAAAAGCAATACGCGCCCTTGCCATCCACCGAGGCCAAAAATAAGCAGGTTACTGTTCAGGATGCAACTTGGTACCTCGGAAACACACCGGATGATCCCTACGTGCAGCAAGAGGGTGATTATTTCACCAAGTACACTTTCCAGGACACTTGGAGAGACCATGACGTCCATGGAATGTATTCGGACGGCAAGTATAGTGACGATGGCAGCACTTTTGGTGCCTGGCTCGTTATGGGCGTCAAAGATACTTATTTCGGAGGACCATTGCATTCGGATCTAGTCGTAGATGGTATTGTGTATAATTACATGGGTAAGTCAGATACACCAGTCTTGACCGTTCAGCTACTAATTCTTGGAAAGTGAGCAATCACCATGGTGATGGCACTCCCAACATCACAGATGGATTCGACCGCACATTTGGCCCAGTGAGTGTCTTGCAATTGTCATTAAGCACACACATCTTCTAACCACCCACAGACCTATTTCCATTATAACAAGGGCTCCCCGACGACAACACTGCAAGAGCTACGCGAGGATGCGGTGCAATACTCTAAGCCAGGCTGGAACGCCGACTTCTACGACGACATTGCCAAGTACGTGCCAAACTATGTCCCAACCACCAAGCGCGGAACCTGGAAGGGACACGTCAAGCTCCCCAAGGGCGCAACCAAGCCTCTAGCTGTCCTGGCCCAGAACGGCGTCGACTTCCAAGACAACGACCGTGACACCAAAGCCTACCAGTACTGGGCCGACATCAACCCGCGCACCGGCAACGTCGAGATCCCCCGCGTCAAGGAAGGCACCTACAGACTGACCATCTACGCCGAGGGCATCTTTGGACAGTACACGCAAGACAACGTCGTGATCAAGGCCCGCAAGACGCAGAACACGCAGGTTAACTGGAACGAGGAGAGCGCCGGCAAGGAAATCTGGCGTATCGGCACTCCCGACAAGTCTTCCGGAGAGTACAAGCACGGCTATGAGCTGGACACGACGAAGCCGCTGCAGCCAGAGCAATACCGCAACTACTGGGCCGTGCATGACTTCCCGACCGACTTCCCCAGCGGCGTTGTGTACAAGGTGGGCGAGAGCGATGCCGCGAAGGACCTGAACTACATTCACTGGAGTGTGTTTGGCGGATATGGGAACTCGCTGCGCACGGAGCCGTACTACGAAAATGTGAATAACTGGACCATCCAATTCGATCTGTCGAAGAAGCAGATCAACCAGAAGAAGAAGGCGACCTTCACGGTGCAGCTTGCGGGCGCGAAGACGGCGGCCGGTAACACGGACGTCTTCAACGCGACCGAGCCGTATGCGAACCTTCCGTACACCGTTACGGTTAATGGGCGCGACCTTAAACCTTGGGTTATTCCGTAGGTTTCTTCCGTATTGAATAGGGGTTGCAGAAGGCTAACTTGATTATAGGTATTATCACAGCAGCTCCTGCGGTGTGCGGTCGGCTGTTATCTGCTACAACATCGACAATAAATTCACATTTGATACGTCGCTGTTGGTCGAGGGTCTCAATGAGTTCACGCTGAGCCTGCCATACAATGCCATTGACTACGAGAGCGCGGTGTTGCCGCAGTCCACGTATGTGCAGTACGATGCGTTGCGGTTGGAGATTGAGTAGGGAAGGAAGCCATTCCCGACGTTTGTCAGAAGCTGGCGCGTGAAAGATATCTCTTCTACGGATAGACCTGTTATTAAAGGATCTAGATAGCCATAGTATAGCTTCCATATAATAATCCTCTCTCAAAATACCTGGCTTGTAAGAAATAATCAATTCTTAGATTTCAAGTCTCAGATAAACGGATATAACACTATGATAAGAATATCCTTGTTTTCTCATTGGTCTCTAAACGTGAACTGTATTTTCATTTGGGAGTGCTACAGTAGTACAAGGCCATACATGTAAAGCCCCTATTCGAGTTACAAGAATTCACCTTGCACAAATGAAACATAAAAATCCAAGATGAGAGCATCCAGCCCAATCCCCTCACCCGCGTAAATCCCCCTCTACAAAGATATTACTAGTCTGCAGTTGCGTCTTCCATAATAGAATTGATACATTATCACCACGGCGACAACTACGAAGTATACCGTCAAGTATACCTACCATCAAAAATATTAAGGAGTATTGACACGTAAGTCTTCTAAATGTTTTGAGAACTCCTCATGCCATTTGCGCCACTTCTTAGACCCAAAGTACGCCTCTTCTTCCATCTGGGTGTTATTGTTAGCATATGAGGGAAGTGGAATTGAGGATAAGGGTCTGATGAGACCTTGCTTGAGAGTGTCTTGGACTCCTAGATCGCCCATAGCTTCGAGGTCTATGTTGCCATTGTCTGAATGCCTAAAGATATTTTTTATTTCCTTGGAGGTGTTTATATCTATATTGGCGTCAGGTTACAATGCCATCCTGGTAAAGCACCAATCCATAGTTACAAGAGTCCACTTTGGACAAATTAAGCATGTAAATTAAAGGCGAGAATAATCATCCACATCCACATCCACACCCTCCCTGCTTTCTTCTCGACTCCGCTAAGCCCGTTATACATGTCATTACTAATATAGATATCATCATTTTCAAGTCGGGAGTTCCACGATAGAGTGCAATCATCTCAGTCACCATGATAACAATAGCGCATGTAGTTATAAAAACCGCAAAGACCGCAGTGGCAATGGTTGTAATGGACTCTGCGTAGTTTGCGATGCCCTTAAGGAACTGTAAATGCGTTTTGGCTTTTGGTTGCGTGCTGCTATCCACATGTTGAGGTGGGCCTAGAGTGATCTATATTATCTTGGACTCCATCGCCTATGGCGGATTCGGGGTGCTCGCTGCCATCGTCTGAATGTTCAGAGACATCAATTCGTCTCTTGGAGGTGTTCATATCCATATTGGTGGGAGGTGATTTAGGTACAAAGGTGGGTAGTGTGCATGTTCCTAGAAAATACTCGGGGAAGGAAGGAGTGAGTGGCAGTCGGAGGCAGTATCGTACGATGATGATGAAGCCACATCACCCCCTGGAAATGAACATAAGTTACCACCTACCCACTGTCTAACTGAACCACCTCCTGCCACCATATACATAACCAACCCCTAAAAGATCACTACTGCCATCTTTAATCTCAGACGCTAGCAGCACCCCTCTGAGAGTAGCAATGCACAACCTCGAAACTATCATGAATAACCTCAGACAGCTCGACGCAGTTTATTTTCCGGTCATAACAGAGTTAATCGAGCTCGCGCTTTGCTGGGTAACGGTGATGATAGCGGCCCTATTCATCTTGACGGTGGTGGGGTTTGTGTTGTACATGCTGTTTCTGTGCGCGAAGGAGGCCTTTCTATCAGCCAAAGGGAAGAGAGTTGTCTAACAGCTCAGGGACCACAGAGAGACGAACTGCCCTCAGGAAAAGGATGAAGGATAGTCGGATGACGGATAATCGTACGACGCCGATGGAGCCACTTCTAACTATGACTCCTCTTTTCTTATAGATGAATATAAGCCACCTCAGTACTCAACTTCCATCGAAACCACCTCCCACCGCGACAACTATTCATATTCACGGCCTGAACTCAAATATACCACTTCCACCTTCTATACGACAACAACACCCCCTTATAATAACAATGTACAACCCCGAGACCGCCCACCTCCTCTCCAAACCTCCCCAACCACCGCCTCACTACACACAGCGTAGCACGCAACTCCCCGAGCCCACTCCGAGCCACATCACTCCCCCAAAACCGACCATTAGTCGTCTAGAGAAACTCAAGAAGCTTGACGCAGCTTTAAAGGCGTACACCCCAGTCCTCCTAGAGCTACTCGGGTTCGTGCTTGGAACGATAGGGTTGGTGACCGTCGCGCTGGTCGCTGTGGGGGCGGCGGTGGGACTGGTAGGGTTTGTGCTGCACCTGTTGATCCAAGGGGCGAAGGGGGCTTTCCATTAATCAAAGGGGAGCCGATTGCCCAACGGCTCAAGAAGCACAGAAAGATGAGCAACTGTCGGGAAGGGGTGATAATCGGACAGAAGTACCATCGTACGACTAAGCGCCATCAAACCACACCGTTATCAACTATCACCTCATTCCTTCCTTTCCTGGAACTTAATATAAGCCACCACTTCCAACCACCCACCACGATACCTATCGCCATCCACAGTCCAAAACCCAAATCTACCACTACCATCTTCAGACGACAGCAATACGCCACTTAAAATGGCAATGCACAACTCCAGTGCCCAACCCAACGCGTCTCCCCCTTCCTACACACAAATGCCGAGCTCCGCGCAGCGCAGTACCAAAACTACTCCAGCTAGCAGCACCCCAACGTCACCAACATCGCCGCAGAAGTCTCCCATTAGCCGCCTAGAGAAAATCAAGCGGCTCAACGCAACTATGAGCAAGTACCTTCCTGAGCTGCAGGACCTGGCCGGGTACATCGTTTGCACGTCGCTACTGTCGGTTGGGGTGGTGGGTGTGGTGGGTGTGGTGATTCTTGCGGTGGGTTTGATTGGGGCAGAGTTGTATCTGTCAATCCAGGGGGTGAAGGCTGTTTTCTTTTAATCGATAGGGGGGGTTGGCACCTCGTGCACTCTAGGTGCCAGGAACGGAAGGAGTAATTGGTAGTCGGAAGGGAGTAGTATCGTACGATCCGTATGCGCCTTTGGACCATGCTGTTTTTAGTTATCACCTCATTCCTATCTTTCATAGAAATAAATATAAGGAACTACACGACCTACCTCCTGTCCAAACCACCTCCTGTCCAAACCACCTCCCACCAACGATAAATATTACTAGAAGTAATACCCTTAGCCTCTTCAACGCCAGCAAAATGCACCACCTCGAAACAGCAATGCACAACGTCGAAAGGGCAGTGCATAACCTTGAAACAGCAATAGATAACCTCGAAGCAGCAAGACACAACTCCAGCGCCCAACCCTTCTCGTCTCCCACTCCCAGACCATCGCAGAGCTACACGCACTCCAGCATGCAAACAACTCCTCCTCCTCCACAGAAGAGTCCTCCCACCAGCTTCTTGGAGAAAGTCGAGCAGCTTAACGCTATTTGTGACACGTACGACCCGGTCCTCGAATCTGCGGCTCGCGCAATAGTGTTCGGGGTGGTCGCGCTCATCGTCGTGGGATTAGCGGTTGGGTTGGTGGGGATTGTGTCGTACCTGTTATTCCTAGGAGTGAAGGCGGTTTTCTTTTGATCGATGGGGGGGTTGGCACCTCATGCACCCTCAAATACACGGAGACGAACAGCTGTTAGGAAATGAAGGAGTGGGTGATAGTGTCGTACGACGATCATGCGCCGTAGAATAGAACATGTGTCTTCTAGATATCACCTCATTCCTTCCTTTCATAGAAATGAATATAAACCACCACACTGCCCACCACTCTTCACCACCCCCTGTCATGATATCTATCCACATTCACATGCACCCCCCAAAAAATTACACCCAAACTCTCGAACGCCAACAACCTCCTAAAATGGCACTGCCAAAGCTCAAAACCGCATCCCTCGCGCCCCCACCCCCTCCCACCCTCCTTGACAGACTCAACAGCCTCGACGCGAACTTAAGAGTGTACGGCCCGGTCCTCCAGAAGCCCTTCGAATTCACGATGCTCACATCGCTAGGGACGCTGGCAATAGTAGCTGTGGCTACTGCCCTGCTAGGGGGCTCAGGGTTTGCGCTATACTTGTTGGTTCAGGGGGCGAAGATGGCTATCAGTTGATTGATGGAGGGCGGTTTTTTCGGTGCGCGCTTTGGAGGCATTGAGATATGAACAGCTGTTATGAAGCAGGATCATACGATGATAATGCCACGTTTCTGCTCCTATCATCTCATTATTTCCGTTCATATAAACCACCACATTGCCTACTACTCTACACTCACAGCCCCCCC